>PVKA01000925.1:62191-119129 GCA_004027165.1 Ctenomys sociabilis
CTGAATTATATCACAGATTCAATAATTATTTACCTAGTGGATGACCATAGCACTAAAAGCCGACATAATATCCTGTCCCACCACCAATAGTGCAGATCTTGCCTCTCATAGAATTATGTAGAAGCACAGCATTATCTAACCCAACTGTACTGTCTATACACACACAGGATGATTTTTTTCTTTCTACAACCCTTCCTTTTGTCTACACCTGTCAAGAGAGCCTGGGATACAAATTCATTTAATCATTACAACAGCACCAGGAAGTATTATCAGCATTTGCATCTCACGACAGAACTGAGGCTCAATGGTGTTGTGACTAATAAAACAATTGGACCTGTGCTTGACAACTAACTACATCTACATTTAAATACAACTACTATAAGTTTAAACTAGGGATTTGGGGGCTGATCAAGTTCAAGAGTTTCAACATTTTGTAATCATCCATTTCTGTGTCTCCCTGGAAGTATTTGTAAATATTTCTCTTGAGTAGCTAAATGCAACACAAATACCAAGGAGGGAACTACAGCCTGAGTGGGAAGATTCCACGGAGCCCTAAGTGGTGGGATTTGCTGCTGTGTGTACAACTTCATATTAGAAACTATTCATGTTCAAGAGCTTAGTGCGTAGCTCTCTTGCATCCATCTTGGGATTGTGGTCTTTTAGAAACTGAATGGAATGTTCTTTACAGACCCAACAGGTATATGGTTTCCTAGTCGTATGGATGCAGTGGTGCAGGGGCAAAGCTGAGCCTCCAGGACCAGATTGGGAAATTTAGTGCCAGCCCAGAGCCTCAGAAGGCAAATCAAAGAGTAGTTAGTGCCCGGCAGCAGGTAGGACAGTGAGCTGCGTGTAGCCTGGTAGGCAGAGCTGTGCGAGAGTTTCAGTGGTGGGGCCTGTGGCTGTGGCATGTGTGCTGCAGCCAGCTGTCTGTTAGAGTCGAAGCCTCTAAGAGGTTCGCCGGCCCTGGCTCGGGCGTAGGATCCACCTTCCCCAGTGTCTGTGGCCTGCACCTATCTTTCATAATTTTAAGCATTCTCTCGGTCCTGAGTAGTTCTTTTTTGGGGGGATGTAGGGAGCACTCCCTCTTGATCCCTTCTAGTCTAGGGTTGACAAGTATAGTCAAAAGAACATACCAAAGAGGTCTTGAGACCTCTATATAATCATGGAATATACAGTAATAATTCAAAACTATGTAAGGCAATAATAACTATGCACAACTGACTTTTAAAAGCCAAAGAAATTGTTGAATTTTTCAAGACTTTATTCTTAAATGTAGACTACTCTATATTTGAAGCTATCCTATACTTGTTGCAGTGTTGAAGCACAGTTGCCTTCCTCTTGATTCTCTAAGCCAACATCACGTTTCTACAGTCTTCTGTCCCCAGAGTGCTTGACTGAGTCTTTATCTTTGTTCATCCCCATCCCAACTTCCTTACTGAATTACTGCCTCAGGTGGAAGAAGTTAAGTAATGTGCCCATGGTCATATAGTTAACACATGCAGTCCCTATGACTTAAACTAAGCCAGGTGCTACAGCCTAGGCTATTTCTAAGATACTTCACTGTACTTCCCGAGTCATGATATAGTGGGGGTAGAGGGATCCTAGAGATGGGCCTGGTAAGGCCAACCATGGATAGATGTGCCTATAATGTCAGCATTCTGAGAGGCTGAGGCAGGAAGATCATGAATTTGAGTCCAGACTGAGCAATTCAGTGACTCAGCCCCTGTCTCAAAATTTAAAAATCTGAAGGATTAGGGATATAGTTCAGTGCAGAGACCCTGGGCTCAAGCCCTAGCACCACTAAAGATACAGAGAGTAAGGAAAGAAAAGATGGGAAAAAGGAAAGAAGAAAGGGATGGAA
Organism: Ctenomys sociabilis; assembly: GCA_004027165.1. Taxonomy (NCBI): domain Eukaryota; kingdom Metazoa; phylum Chordata; class Mammalia; order Rodentia; family Ctenomyidae; genus Ctenomys; species Ctenomys sociabilis. Next base: position 64,053 of record PVKA01000925.1, read on the forward strand.
GGAGAAAGAAAAAAAAAAAGGTGCAACGGTACCTGGTGATTTGGCCTTTGATACCTGGGAGGGCTTGGTTGACCCTGGCTGCTTCTCTGGCTGTTTTAGTCTGCACAGTCTTTAATGATGTGAGCATCTCCCCACACTGGTGAAGGTGCACAGATGAGCTCATGTCCACTGTCAGACACTGGAGGACAAACTGGATATGTCAGACCCACTGAAAGAAGACTGTCTGTGTACTGTAGTTTAACGGATTTTCAAAGAGTAAATTAGTTGTGCAAATCTACACCTTCCTGCTTATCTGCCTGAACATGGTAGAAGCTGGCACTGTGCTAGACTTACTATGTTTTGAGTGTTTGTAGAAATCTTGAAATTACGTTTGCTCACCTGTTCTTCTAAAAATTGCTTGGTGTAGAATTCTTATAAATATTAGATACAGTTCAGTATTGCAGATTTTACTTAAGTAGGAATATTCCTGTTTCATACCACAGGAATCTATTAGATGTAATTCCACACAAATCTGTCGAAAAAAGAATTCTTTGTCCAAGGGTTCATTTATAAAGTGGTAATAATATATCTGTAATCTTTTTTTTCTCTTTTATTTTGTACATTCCTTTTTACTTAGATTACACTATGAAGTTCTTTGACCACGTTACCATTTAATGCTTTGCCCAAATTAATCTCTGATTCCTTCTTTTCTTACTTGAGTTGCACAGTAAGGGCTTACCTGTGAAAACACAACTCTTTAACTTGCTTAGAACTCAAGATTATTATCTTTGGGCCTTTGAATAAAGTATTCCAAAAATAGGATCTTAAGGAGTATAGACTTGTTGTTTACTTAAAGTAGAAAGAAATCAGTAGAAGATATTTGAAAAAATACTCCATTTTCCTTGTAGGGCTTGAACATGGAATAAGATCTGAGTGCTTTATATAGTTAGACTTGTTTCATGTGAACTTTTATACCTAGATTATTTATTTAGGAAGCATTTTCAGTACACCTACTGTGTTGCCTATCAGGGTTTTAGCATTCGAACAGCAGGAAATGATGACATTGGGCTTAATGAGTTGAAGGTTAGGTTGGAAGAAAAAGGGTTTCCCACTTGTTTCAGGTACATGGGCTCAAAGATAGGTCCAGGAGGGTATAAATACTTCCTTGGCCTTTGTTTTAACTGTACTTCCTAAAAACATCAGCATCAATAATTGTCTGAAAATTGCTTTTCAGTTAATCACCTGCTGTGACAACAGATATGTACCATAACGTAATCAGAATGTTTTTGAAAAATAAACATATCCCATAGTATAAGGGGAACAGTTTCCTGATTTGATTATAATATTAGTGTAGATTCTGCTCCAGTGAATTGCTTCTTTTTGCATTTTTTGCAAATCTTCACAAAACAGGGATCTCCCAATCATTTTATAGAATTATACTAGTTATACTAGAATTTTTGGGCTGCTGATTCAGAGCAAAAATAAGTTACAAGGGGAGCAGCTGTAAGTTGGTTGTGGGTACTTAGTTTTGGTCATGGTTAGATGCATAATCTAAAGGTGTGGAGTGGCTTTTCTTTGCTGTGGTACTATGTGATATCATTGAGAGACTTAATTCTCATGTTGTTGGTAAATTCTAGAAAAGGTGGTTCTCTTGTAGTCCTGTGATTTATTTTATTAGTATAAAACTACTTACTGTTTTTCTTTCATGCTACGCCCCTGAAGTAATTTCATAATCTAGAACCAAACTTATCAAATTGTGAATTAATAAAAACTCACTTATAAATAGATATAAGTAAAGAGTTTTATTAAATGATAGTATTTTTAGTAACTTTAAGATATATTCTAGTCTTTAAAGATAAACTTGAGATAGAGTAATACGATCTCTATAATCATAAACTAGCTGGGAAACTTAAGAGAATATATTCAAAGCTTAATAGTAATGAGTACTCTCAGACGTTAGATTTTTACAAATCAGAAGTTAGGTTAATAATATTTCTGTACGTGAGTACTTTTACTACAATAGGCTTAAAAACAAATAAGAGAAAGCCTAGTTTATTGTTTTGCACGTAGCTTTTATATTTTGATTAACACAGATGCTGTCATTCTTAAACTTCGCTTCAGTGCTCCTGTGCTCACCCTCAAGTCACAGAAACCCTAAGTTAAATCCAGACAGGAGATCTGAGGCTGGGATGCCGGGCATGTTTCCCAAGATAAGAGAGACCTGCGGTTGTTCTCAACTGGTGTAGCGCCTCGCTTCCAGCCCTGAGCTCCCCTCGGAGCCCCAGGTGGCTCCTGCCACTATATTAATCACACCACCAGTCACATCCACATTCCATTTGTTGGGAAGAATAAAGAAGTAAAAGAAGGTCACATCCATACGTCTTGGTTCCTGCTTAGTCTGGTGACGACTGGAGAGCCATGCTAGCGGCACTGGCATGGAAAAGGGGGAAAACCGTGTCCAGATGGACAAGAGGGACATAAGACTAGCTCTGTGTTCAGATGATATGTGCTACGTTTGTATACAGAAAATCTCAAAGACCATGTATTTTTAGAAATGTTACCTGAGCTAAGAAACAAGTTCAACTAAGTGCAGGATATAAGATCGTTATAGAAATGACCTGCATTTCTGTGCATTAGCAATACTCCAAGCAGTGAGGTTACATGCAGCAGTGCCTTGGTGCTCACCAGGAGGAGCAGTGAGTAACGGAAAGATGAGCACCACACTAAGTGACTTGGCTGGAAAGGGCAGCAAGCCCGAGACAGTCACCAGATGTCTGTGCAGGAACAGAATTTCCACATCCAAGTGCACCCCAATGAGTTTCAGTCAGGTACCAATGTAGGACTGTTATTCTATTTATAATACCGTTAAAAACAATGAAACATTTAATATAGAAGTGCAAGAGTTAATACCATAAACTGTAGTATCTTTAAATACTGTTGAAATAAATGGAAAAACACCCCATATTCATGGGCAGTAAGACTAATACTGTTAAGATGACTGTGTTCTCCAAATTCACCTATAGATGAAATAGTCACTATCAAAAACTAACAAGCTAAGAAAAAAAAATTGACAAGATGATCCCAGCATTCAAGGAACTCAGAAAGGCCACATAATCTTAATAAACCTGAAGAATTGACATTTCCCAAATTTACTGTGAGAAAGTGTAATAAGAACAGATATATAGAATAATGAAATCGTGTGGAGAGACTAGAGTCTCTCATTTATGGGCAATTGATTTCAGCAAGCAGCAAGATAATCTGATAAAGAAAAGATTGTCTTTGCAATAGACACTGCTTAGACTTTTGGATATCTTCATGCAAAAGATTAGTTTGACCTTTATCTACAACATGTGTAAAAATTAACCAAAAATGAGTTACACACTTAAATATAAAGTCTACCGAGTACAAAGCACAAGCATAAATCTCCTTGGCTAGTTGGACAGTGGTTTGACATCAGAAGCAAACAGTAAAAGAAAAGATAAATTTGACGCCATCAAAATTTAAAAATTTAGTACATCAAAGGACATTATTAAGAAAGTGAAAGACAGTTGACATATAAGAGCAACTATGTATAAAATCATATTCAGCGGCACCTCAGCTTATGAATTCTTTTCATTTTGTGGAAGAAAACTAAGGCAGAATTTCTTAACAGAATACTAGAAGAACAATAGCAGTTAATACATTGTATGTTATCTTTAAAGTAGTTGCTTAGGGTGCAAGATACAGGCATAAAAATTTCTCCAATCAGTATTAGCACAAAACTTCCTTTCCCGTGAGCTAGGAGACAGTAATAGGGTAGCTGACTTGTATTTTCCCCCCTTTCCTGTCTGTTCTTTCCCCTTTCCTCATCTTAGTCTGTTTTTCCTTTTGAACAATTAGCATTTCAGATATCTGTTGTATATTTTAGACTTTATTTACTCTTTCAGTATCTCACCCTATGGTGACAAGACGATGTTTACACATGTGAGTCTGATTTATTTCACTTATGAGTATGGTCTCATAAGTACCTATTCACCTATAAAATTAATTTTTTTTATATATATAGGGGAAAATGGCTGCATTTGTGTCTGTAGAGGGGAGATGGCTGTGGTTGTGTTTGTCATCCAGTGCAGGGCTGGCAACAGCAAAATCTTGCTGAATGCTTTCTTTTGTGAACCTAATTGTTTGCACAGAAAAGCATTTGTGAATCAAAATATTATTAGATTTCATAAGGAACTTGTATCTAGAATATAAAGAACTTTTATAACTCAACCGTAAAAATCTATAACCAAATTTAAAATTGAGCAAATAATTTTAATAAAAAATTTGCAAATAAGTTATAGAAATGGGCAGTAAACACATGCTACTTCTACCACTAAGCTTCAGAAAAATGTGAATCAAAACCAACACCAGAAGTACAGGATGGCTGTAAATAAATATACATGGATAGTCGCTGCTGAGCTGTAAGTATATGGAGAACATACATCCTCTTGTATTGCTGGTGGGAGTGTAAAGTGCTGCAGCCAGTTAGGAAAATAGACTGATATTTAACTTTGGAAAGTTAAATGTAGAGTTACTCTACACCCTGACAGTTTAATCCCAGGTAAATATACAAAAAATGTGAAAACATGTTCATGCAAAAAACTTGTACATGGGCCAGAGACATGACTCAGTGGAATAAGCACTTCCCTGGCAAGCACAAGGGTCTGAGTTCAATTTCCAGTTCCAAAAAGTAAAAAAAAAAAAACACTTGTACCTAGGGCTGGGGAGGTAACTCAGTGGTCTAAGCACCTGCTTGGAAAGCAGAAGGACCAAGGTTAAATCTCCGGTACCTCATGCCATGCTGCCCCAGAACTCTGGGTGTGCTGTGCCAGCCACTGAAACTGGGTGTGGTGTTACATGCCTGTAATCCCAGCAATGGAGAAGCTGAGTCAGGAGGATCACTATGAGTCCAAGCTGCATAGTGAGACTCTGTACCAAATAAGTAAATAAATAAAAGATTTTTTTAAAGAATCTTGTACATAAATGTTAATTGGAACATCTTTCAATGACTACCAAAGGTGAGTAGCCCAAATATCTATAATCTGAAGAATGGAACAACAAAATGTGAAATATTATTTGGCCATAAAAATTAGTAAGGCATTGCTATGCTGTAATATAGATGAACCTTGAAAACGTGAGAGAAGTCAGACACACGAGGCCATATACTTTATAATTCCATTTATGGGAATTGATTGAAGAGGCAAAGTTACAGCATAAGATTGGGGTAAGACAAAGGAATAGCTACTAAATGTATATGATTTCTCTTTAGGATGATGAAAGTAAGATTATATTAATGACCACACGATTCTGTGATTGCATTAAAAACCATTGAATAGTATAAACACTTAAGTGAATTTTTTAGTGTTATTTCTGTTTTAAAAAATCATGGAAGTTATCCACATCACTTCTTCCATATCCCATTGGGCATAACTTACACTGACTCTGTGGTGTCTGGGAACAGTATTGTGTGTTCTACGTAGCCCTGTGTCCACTAATAAACAAAGACAGTTATTGAATATCTGGCAGTCTCTGCCACTCTCCAGTTAAAAGTAAAGCATAACAAGAACATCAAAACTAATAGGAATCAATAATTATTATTGGTGAAAGACTTTGTATTAGCCTTGAATATTAACCCATTAGGAAAAAAGTTTAAATACAAAGACAGTGTAGCTATCAGGTTTCATTTCTAGGACCAAATGCCTGGTATGCATAGCTGCAAGAGGAAATTTATGTTGGCCAACAGTTTTGAGGATTCAGTCCATGGTTAGCAGGCTTCACAGTGGGAACATACAGCTGAAGGTAGCGGAACAAAGCAACATGTTTCATAGCAGCTGGGAACGTGCCAGAGAAGAGAAGGTGAGGGACTACATACAATACCCAGGGTCACCCTCTGTGACCTACACAGACACTCAAAATGTCCTTTATTAGTTTCCTGGGAAGCTCCCACCATGTCCTTCGTTGACAATGAAACTTCACCACCGTATAGTTCTGAGAAAATGAAACTATGCAGAAAAGGAGGAAATACCTTTAATTTCACCTTTTCAAGAATATGAGGGATCTGAACAGTGAAAAATGACTATATCCAATTATCATCAGGCTTATTGATACGAGCTGGGTGATTGACTGTAATCTGGAAAGGATAAGGAAATTTCTTAGCTTCTTAGAATGCTTCAAGCTCATTGGTCACAGTCTAATTGAAGAAACATGATGTATATATGGAAAATGTCAATGCATAATTTATAATTACTCTAAAATGAAAAGAAAGATGTTCAACAAATTCAATTTCTGTGATGCTGTTTTGACCTAGAGATTTGTGGACAGTTATGAGAATGCTTGTAGAGAGAGAGATTAATGGGTAGCTAGTACTTTTAAGCCCCTGACAGGTATTACCTCCTATCAGGTGCAAAACCTGAGTCACCTTGTGGGGTGAAGTCTCTCCAGGCCTCTGAGTCCTGAGTGCTGGTTACTGTTTAGTTACATCATGAAAGGTTCATTGTTTCTTTGGTCTAACATAGAAACACACACACACACACACCCATCATTGAAATTTTTACAGGTCTCCAGATAATTTTAGTGAAGATAGAGGCTGGGATCAGAACAGTCTTGAAGGTCCTCTTGGCACATAAAGGGAGAGTTGTCCCTAAGACATTCAGGTATGTTCTCACTTTTGGAAGTGCTTACGACAGGACAGCGGCTCTGCTCAGCTGGTACTGTTGTTGACTATAGTGGTTTCCATTTTCTCCAGAGACTTTTCTGACATACCACTAGATATGTTTTCATCTTCACAAAGTAATGGTTCCTACCCGTGTGTGGTGTTGAAGTGGATGAGTTTGAGAAGGCAGGCACACGCACATTCTTGGAGGATCATTTGGATAATGACTAAAAGTCATTAGTGACTTTTAGGGTCCTAAAATTATTTATCTTCACAGATGTAGGACATCGTTTTTTACACTCATCTGTGCCAAAAGCTTTGTGTTTCCTTCACCCATTTGATACTCTTTGGAAAGCTCCTGTCAGTTGGCTTCCCAAGCAGCGGCTGTGTTTGATTGATACTATGTCATATTCTTTCCTCTTCTATCCTACACTCTGTTATAATACACCCTGCATTAAGCTAAAAGCAATTTCTTCTCTTGCTCCTAGAGCTTCGGTTTCTTCAGTTCATATTGATTTCAAATTATTACCTGTACTTTAATGATTTCTTGTAGCCACATCCTTCCTCTTCACTTTGTAATTCTTTCCTCTTAACTTGCTTGCCAATTAGTTACTTCTTTTAGTTGTCTCCCCCCTTTCTGTTACTTCCCATTTGGGACACTCTACTGCCTGCCTTTTCAAGACACTTCATTTTTCTTCCTTTCTGCCTGCCTATTCTTCCACTTTTCTATGGCAGATTGATAGGATATCTGCACCTCCTCCCCCACCCATGCCCTTTCATATTGGGCCATTTGGCTTGTAGCCATTGGGGACAGGAAAACGCTATCATAATGCGACATTCTATTCTTGTTTGTCTGGGAGACAGTAAAACCATTAGGATCTCATGCACTGAAAAATGTTTGAGGATGCTGAGCAGAAAGCATTTAATTATATTTCTCAACTTACAGAATGAAATGCAACTGAAGAAATGAGTAGAATTTTTTGAGTCTAAGCTACCTCTGCAGAGTGAAGGCAAGTTTGTATTTATGAGGAGTACTTAGTCTCTGCAATATTATGACCATTTTAACCAGGAGATTTTGTTGGTGCTGCAGGTTAGGTGTGTACTTGCTTTAGTTCAGGTAGGTTAACAACTGACATAAAAAGGAAAATGGCAACGTGTTACCTGCATAGTATCACACAGCTCTGTCACATGGGTAGTTTGTTTCACCAATACTATTGGCAGCTGCACTGTCTGCATATTTGTGTTTCTGGGAATCAGTGTTCAATTGTTGGTAGAGGAAAAAGCATAGCTAAGAGAACCCTCTGTTCTCTTAGCTATGATAGTTTTGTGTGGCATGAGAAGGCAGAATCAGCAACAAAAACAAAAAGCAGCATGAGTTTCCATCTCTTACTCTAGATTTATTTCATCAAGAGTGAGCTGTGTGCAGCAAGCTAACAGATTTAATATCACATAAATTTAATAATCCAATAAATTGAGTATTTCTCATCTGAAATGCTTGTCACCAGCAGTTTTTCAGAGTTCTAGTTTTGGTTCTGATTTTGGAATATTTGCAAATATTTCTTAGGTGGGATCCAAATATAAACACAGAATTCACTTACATTTCTTATATACTCAGAACACATAGACTACAGGTAATTTTGTGTGGCATTTTTAGTGGACCTGCATTTTTATCATAAATCTCACATGAGGCCAAATATGAATTTTTCTTTGTGTGATACCATGTTGGCACTCAAACATTTTTGGATACTGGAGCATTTCTGATTTCAGAATTTTGGATGAGAAATGCTCAACCTGCATTTCATCTTCATGTTTAAAAATAAAAAATGCATTTAATGGTGACTTGGACTCTACTGTGATGTTGGCACACAATGCCTTCAACTGACTCAGAACCATGCTAAGTAATTAATATAGAAAGAAATACAGCTATGCTAGAATTTAGATATATCCATCTCTAATGGGTAAAACTAAAATGGTTGCAAGCAGCATAAAATATATTTATTGTTAGGGGTTGGTAAATACTATAAATAAAGATTAATTTATTAGGGTATTTTTAAAATCATCTGCAGTCCCCAAGGCCATGAGTTTTGGCCACTCTCTTGCTTGGCTGTGGGCTCTAAAGATCTCATCCAACAGCATTTATGGTCCTGGATATATTTCTTTCCTAGCTCCTATAAATATCACTTGATAAATGAATAGGCCAATTTTTAAAGCATAAAAGACTTGCTTAATAATCAGTGTTAAATTCTTTTTCTTAAGATTTTATTTACATATTAACATACAAACATTTACAAGCTGGATGAAGTGTCTTGTGCTTGTAGTTTTAAAATAAATTTACCAATCCAGAATAGAATATAAGCAAAGCTGTGAAATCAGTGCAGCTTAAATGACTATATTTAGGATTAGGACCAGGATTAGAAAGACATTCATGACTATATTAGATGTTTTGGAGTTGGATCATGAGGTGTTTAGTACTGAGCCAAGGGTTGAGTGGGAAACTCTGAAGCAGGTGAACAGAACAGCACCATACAACATTTTAGGATGTTTTATCTTTGTCAGTAAATTTGAAAGATGAAAAACCAGGTAGAAAAGCAGGAGGTTTGCTCTGTGAGGGCATGTTCTTCATTCAGAACTGTTTTGACAATTCCTAGGTCATGCTGGGCCCCAGGAAGTATGTGTGTTGTTGAGTGTGTGAGTAATGAGTGTTGGAGGTCAATTAGAACTGTGCAGAACATGAAGTGTGGAATGGCAGTTAGCAAGTGATAACGTAGACTGAGGAGCTGTCTAGAAGGAATTTGAACTCTTAAAATGTATAAGACTGTTATAGCATGAAGCCGGGCATGGTGGCGCATGCCTGTAATCCCAGCACTCGGGAGGCTGAGGCAGGAGGATTGTTGTGAGTTCGAGACCAGCCTGAGCTACAAAGTGAGCTCAAGGCCAGCCTGAACTGCATAGTGAGACTCTGTCTCAAAAAGACAAAAAAAAAAAAAAAAAAAAAAAAGACTGTTATAGCAGTCAGCTGTCCCATTGCTGGAGCAAAGTACCTGGTGTTTGCCATCTAAAAGAGAGGTTTATTCTGGCTCACAGTTTCAGAGCTCTTAGTCTGTGGCTGGCTGATTCCAAGGCAGAAATGGCTGGTGGAAGGATGTGGTGGAGGGAAGCTGCTTAACTCAGGCATCCCTAGGGGGGAGAGCAGTAGAGAAGCCAGAGAGCAAGGGCCAGGGCCAGATATGAGTGCCCAAGGTCACGTCCATATGACCCAGCCAGACATATCCAGATGTGTGCTTTACTAATCTTCTAGGCCGCTCTTAAACCAATCAAGTTGACAATCAAGGTTAGCTATGACAGTATAAAGGAGAGAGCTAGTAACTAGGCTGAGGGTGGGTTCTTACTCACTGTAGTGATGGCTGACATAAAGGAAACACAGGGCCAGGGAGATAGCTCAGTAGAATAAGCACCTGCCTGGCAAGCGCAGGGTCCTGAGTTCAATCTTTGGTACCACCAAGAACAAAAACAAAACCAAGAAAAGGAGGGGGAACACAGGAGAGAGACATGTGACTCAAGAGAAAGTATTGGCCTAGAAGCAAAAGGACAGGAAGGAGAGTTCCATTTGTGCACACCCAGCTTGTAAATACTTACTTTGGGTTTCTAAATTTAATCTTTTTTTTTAACCAAAGCAGATTTACTCTCAAATTATTCTACGAGTTAAAAAATTATTTTGACAGATATGTAACATTAAATGTTGAGAGGATCAAGGTGAAACCAGGCAAATAAAGTAAGTCCCAGAAGCACATGAAGAAACTAGAACAGCATCATGTTTCAGAAGGTAAACAGAGTTCTTTTAGAATTCTTTTTACTGCATTATTTGCTAAATATATAAACTTTAGTATGCTGTACATAGTAGTTAAGCAACAGGATAATTATATCACCAGAAGTTGTTTACTTTATGAACTTGTTCAAAGTAGTATCTCATCAGTGTCCTACCCTAGGATACTTTTGAGTGATTATATTGTTTTATTTCCAGATTTTTTGTGTGTGTGAAACTTTATTTTGCCTAAAGCAGACACATAGTTTAGTCATTAAAAAAAAAAAAAAAGACATACACTCAAACACGGGCATTGGTTTCTTACTACTTTATGGCTTCGAGTATCATTCTGAATCCTCTTACTGGAGCGTTCACTACACCAGCAAGCAGTAGGATTTAACATTAAATTTTCATTTTGATTAACTTGACTGCAGTTGTTTCTTGGCTCCCTCTCTAGGGCCCACTGTGGAATAAAATTAAAACAGTTTTTATGATATAACAATTTAGTTGCAGCAAATGACATTTTTCTTTTTTCCCTGACTGGCAGTGTATCCTACCCCTGAGTTTCTTCCATATGCCCCATGGCTCTGCTTTCTCCCTGCTCCTATCCGTCTTGTATAGTGCTACCAAATTGATCTTCTTTAAGCAGAGTTCGGATTGTTCCCTCATCCCTCCGTGGGCTCCCCATTGCCTCCCTCTTGTCTAAGCCAGACTTACTCACCAGGGAAGGAATAACCCAAACGCAGAGTTTTCCTTTAACATTTCTCTTATGTTTCCTGCTATAAAGACCCTATCTGAATGCTCAATATCTTGTCTTTCTTGCATAGCATGGGCCATGCCCTGCCATCCATGAAACTACATATGAGTATAGACTTTCTGAATATAAGAACCAAGTCTCCTTTTCAGAGACTTTATTAGCATTGCCTGCTCATAAAAGGTACTCAACAAATGTTTGTTAGCTAAATGAATAATAAATATTTTTAAAGAAACAAGCAAACTCCCTTCTTCTCATACATTCATGACCTTCTTCCCCTTTCCCCTTTCCTTTTCCTCAGCACCTCCCACCTTCTCATTAGTCCATAATGTATTTGCTACTTTAGTGGTTGGTACTGGTCACCTCCTGGTGCTTCTCTTTGCAGTGTCCCTAGTGCTCTGAGCCCTGCTCCTGATGCCGGGTGAGGGAATGAGTGACACTTGAAGCTGAGGCCAGCTTTGCCCTGTTTCTTGGGTTATTGTCACTGATTTTCAGGGTAAAGAACAGTGTGATAGGAGATCAGGTAGAAATGTAGGGAGACCTTGAAGTCACTTTCTGTCACTCTGAGCAAGTTTCCTGACTCTTCTGATGCTTGTTTCTGAACCTGTTAAAGGATAACATGACCCAACTCACAAATGTTTATAGAAGGATTAAGGTTTAGGGAAAATACATACAATAGAGTTAATAGCTGATGGTCCTGATCACCCCTAAAATGCCAGACTTTGTGCTTTGTGTTTTCCATTCCTTATCACTGTGTTTTTCCAAGCCATCCTGTGAAACAGAGGTTACTCCATAGCATGGGGGGGGGAAGGTCCTGTCCACGACCACACAGTGGCACAGTGTCCACCCCTGCATTCTCAGTGCTTTTGACTCTTCGGCCTGCTGTGTGAGCCCCTCCTGGTGAGGGGCTCAGCAGAGGGCTGTTTGATATCTTCCTTGGAGAAGGTGTTCCAGACCTTTCCTTCCTGTCCTAACATGCTTATGGGATACGAGGGGTGCCTATGTACCATTGGCCTTGGAGTGGTCTAGATACAAACAGTTGAAGGGACAGCAGCTCTGCTCCGGGACCTGTCCCCTTCTAAATTAGATCCCTATTCCCCAGCCCTCCCGTTTAACAGCCCCTACCTCCCAGTCAGTTGGGCATTCCACTCCCACCTCCATTCCCCACTCCACTAAAATAGAGCCTGTAATTCTTTGTATTTTCTACCACAAAGATAAAAATATTCCTGTGTTAAGACTTTTCAAGCTCATTGCATTATTGGTTTGGAAACAAATTGGATGGTTTATGGTTGGCGTAGCCAAGTTGATCATTACTGCCTTCTCTATTGATTGAAAATGTTCTAAATCTTTTAACATGAGAGATAGATTTATTGTCATTGTAAGACACAGTTATATCATTAATAATTATAATAAGGTTAGCATCAAAAGTAAGGAAAGCTGTTTCTGTGCATAGGAATTAACCTTTACAGATATATTCATTGAGAATTTAAAATTTCTAACCCAGAATGAATGGAATGATTATATCAACATCTAAAACCATCATTTATGTTTTAAGGAATGGATTTGTCTTTTGAAATAGTTTGTCATCAGTTCAAAGACTAAAAAAAGGGACTTTAGAGAAGCTTAACATGAAAATAACTTTATTTGTGTGTTATATAGTTATATTATGCTTAATTGATTGGTAGATTTTATAGGAGGACAAAGAAATTGACAAACTTAAATTGAAAAGCTAATATAGGCTTTTAATGTCAAATACTCTTTCATCAGAGACATAAATTTACTATTAAGTTTTGATACCTTCATTTTAGTGAAGCCAAAAACAAAATGTCATTCACCAGAAGGCGCTCACCATCGGGCTCCTGACCGCGGCTACATCAAACCCTAGAGTGAATCTTTGCTATGGAGATTTTTGACACGTAATAAGTTCTCATCCTTGGAAAGATCAAAATTACAGATGCCTTTTTTTTTCTTTTTTCTATATGATTGCATTTATCTTTGAGTGTTTGACAATGTTAGGTCTATTTATTAATGTTGTTCCTTTGAGTTTCTTTCTTGTGCACCATATTGCAGTGACGAGATGACTTATACAAGCATTGCCTGTGGTTCTCTCTGTCCATACAGCAATAGTGAGTGCATAATCTGCTCACTTTATTTGACACTGTTTTGTTAACCATCCAGAGTAAATAAGCTTAAAAAAGAGGAAAAAGTATTTTACAATTTTACTGATTTCCTTTCTTTCCGTGGCGTCTCAAATAATTGGTTGGTTAAATGCTTTTCTTTTGATTTGTGGTGTCCTGGCTGGAAAAATTGTGTCAACACAGCACAGTTTCCCAGTAGTGGCCTGGGACCCAATATTGCGTTTTAGAACCAATTGCTATAATACGACTTCAAGGTATCAGAAAATAGGACTGTGTCAAGATTTTGAATCCATACTATTGCACCACTGAATAGTTGTATTTACTCCTACTCATTCTTAGAAAGGTAGGTGATGCTGTGTCAAGAATGTAAGATTGTTAAAGATCTGTGTTTTTGATAAGTTTTCTTTGAAACATTAAAGTACTATAGTTGACAAAAAGAGAAAGAGGGAGGAAGGGAGGGAAGAAAGCTTTGGAATCAGTCTGGCCAAGATTTACTTGCTCCTTCAATGTCATCTTATTTCATGAAATAATATAGACAATGCATTTAACCTGTTCCTAATGTATTATAGACACTACCAAAGTGTTATAACTGAAATATAGTAATTTAGATGCAATGAAATGTTTGAACAGTGCTTTGCCAAAAATGTGGGAAATATTTTTATGATACCTCCTTGCTCAGTGACTGAGTTCAGTTCCTAAGACTTGGTCTCTAAATGAAAAATTGTATGCAGCACATACATGCAGTGTTCACAACAAAGATATGCAGGTCAAAAGAAATTCCAACTTACCATTTTGGCTTTCTTTGCGTAAATCTTTTACATGCAGTACAGTAATGTGTAACCATATAAAACTATAGTATAGCACTGCACACTGCAATCAGTAAACATTATAGTACTATATAAACAAGGTGTGCTGTATCCAAAAAAAGACATTGAGGTTCTATCAAAAAAGATATACAGAACTGCACAGAAAAATAGATGGGTCATAGGTCAGAGCAGTGTACCTTGGTTTTAAGTCCAAACAGTTATTAAACAGGTAGGTTATTAAATGTGGAATAGCTGTATACAGCTTTCAGCTTGAAATGATATACTTCTGTTTTTTTGCCAAGGTGAACTTTGTTACTCCCATCTTGGGATATACTATCAACTTCTTGGTACCAGAAATTGATCTCAGGACCTTGGGCTTCCCAGCAGGTTCTTATACCACTGAGCTATCTCCCTGGCTGTCAACTTCTGTAGTAGTGAAGATTTAACTAAAGAACTGTGAATTCAGAGTTTCATGAATCAAATTGTATTTTCCAGGTGAATGCATAGAAGGATTGCGGGAGAATGATTACCTTCTGATTCATTCGTGCCGTCAGTGGACCACTATCACTGCCCACAGTCTGGAAGAGGGCCACTATGTCATTGGGCCAAAGATAGAGATCCCGGTACATTATGCAGGTAAGATTCCTCTGAAGTGGCAAGATAAGGCAGTAAGAGGAAGGACACTGGAAGGGTTGATTTTTTTTTTCTCTCTTCACAGTGGGTAAACAAGAACTGTCTATAAACTAGACCAGGGGTACCAACTCTATGGCACACACGCTGCACTAGGCTATTTGTATCATTGAAAGCTCTGTAACTTTCACCATCACTGAAGTAGACAGTGTAGTAGTTTAGAAAAAAAAAAGAATCAAACACTTTTGTGTGGGTATGGTATCTATCAATGAAAGCTCAGATTCATTTTGTCATCCATGTTTCTGACCAATGCAGCTAAATTTATAAGATAAAGGTTTATGAAGACAGGGAACTTCTATGTAGTCTTAGAGTTAAAATCAATAGGAGTTGCCAACCTTTGAGCTTCACATACTTGTGTCCTGCATAACTTTGTTTATAGCTTCATCTTTGAGAGATTATAATACAATGATTTCAACAAGCATTGTGATTTGATTTTAGAAGTACTGGCCTTGAAGTTTACATAGGTTTATAGAATATGCTCCTCTTTTCAGATAGGCTTTTGGGGAACTGCTCTATAATCCCAATGTTCTAGTTAGGTGATAGTCACTGCCCTCTACACCTCAATAATGCCATTTACACATTTTTATGGAGTCTATTCTATGGCCAGCACTGAATGTAGGATGTACTGTGTATAGCAGTAGAATGAATAAACTTTCAGGAGTGGTAGCTTACAAATATGTAGTTTTTATAAATGTGTGTTACCCTACTTCTGGCATTTGTGGCTCATTATATCAAAGATCTTAACATTTTTTTCCATTGTTAATTTTTCTAAACTTCTACATAGCAAGGTATCTTAGTCAATGAACTGTATACTATGTAGCTCTAGACTGCCATATTGTTTTTGATTGACCCCTCCCCCGTAACACTCACTAAGTTGACTATTCAGACAAGAGCCTACTCTACTTCTACAGTCTGCAGCAGTAGCATGTGGCATGTGTTCAGTGTTTAATGAATGTATGACTTCTCAGGCACCCTTTCTGAGTCCTAGGAGTCTTTAATTCCTGATCTGACCCAGGGATCACTGAGCTTCTCAAAAGTCCTTCTTTCTCAAAAGTCCTTCTTACTCAAAAGTATAATAAGAAAGAGAATTTCTCTGTCCTAAAACTTTGTCCTCTAGAAATATACCTAGCACTTTGAGTAGTCTTTATGGAAGACTGGAATCTAAGCTCCAGAGAGGTTGGTGTGCTTGTTGTTAGGAAGCAGGCAAAGGGGGCAGCTCTCGCAGGGGTAGGGCACGTGACAATCAGCTGCTCAGTCTTTCCTCCACATGGTTCTGCAGCAAGTGAAAGCCACATTACCTTCAAACAGACTGAGACTCTGGTTTCTGCCTTTGTGGAAAACTGAAAAGATGAATAAATTGCTACATTGCTTTATCACATGATCAGTTTTAACTAATCTACACTATCCTTCTATTAGTAAAATGAGTTTTAGTTTTTTCCCACAAAACTATTGTGAATAGCTCTGTGAAATCAGTCTTGCCAAAGGAAAGTTTTTGTTTGATCATTTCCTCAAATCTCTTGTAGAGACCCAGTGCTGCCACTGGATTCTTTGGCTTTTTGTTTAGGCCCCCACAGAGTTGTAACTTTCTGCTCTGAGCAGGCAACCATCCAGCTGGGTTAGGCGGCTCAGTACTTCCTGAGCTCACTGCCACTTTTCTGTTAATTCCATCAGCCCCTTTGCCATGCTGCTGCCTGGAGTCTAGTTGGATGGGGAGGGGGTGCACAACACAGAGGTCCACTACAGGCCTGCTAGAGATTATTGCCCTGCTCCTCCTGTTGTACTTACTGGAGGTCACGTTTATTTGACACACATCATTACCTTTTGTTCAGCTACTTCTTCCTGTGTGCACACACACACCTCTCATCATTCTCAGAATTTATTTTTTTATCAGTAGCCATCCAGCTTCCACGGGAAAGAACATCATTTTTTGAAACTTAGTGTTTATTAGAGAGGAGGAAGATGGTATATCTGGTGGGAAATCAGGCATCATGTTGCAAAAAAAAAAAAAAAAAAGAGATATATACAGTACTCTTTAAATGAAGTTGATGCACCAAATGAATATAGACACTGAAAGATCACATCACTTTACATTAAGGACAAGAAAACAAATTAAAGAAAAACTTGGAGTAGGACCAGATGATTTATAACATCATTTGCCATTAGGCAAAATAGAATGCATGGTTGTCGTACATGTCAATCTAAATTTTCTGAGCTGTCTTCCAGAATGCTTCAGCAAGAATCTTAGGTAGAAATTTTGAAATATAAATAGATACTGTGGATCATTTTGTTTTGGGCCCTCACTCTTAAGAGAGCACCAAGAAACTTGCTTTACAAAGAAAAAATTAGTGATTTGCTAGTTTTTAAAAAGTATAATAGGCTAACAGATAAATCAGAGGGCAGCATGCTGTGATTACACTGGCAAAGTGAGACCCATGTTTATCAGTGCCATGAGTGGAGAGGGGGTTTGGTTTTGTTGTTTGGGGTTTTTTTGAAAGCAAGTCTTGCTGTATTGCCCAGGGAGGCCTTGAAACCCCAGACTCAGTCCTCCTGCCGTGGTCTCCAGAACAGCAGGACAGCTGAGCCCAGCTGGGATGGCATGTGCTTCATTTCCAAGGATATATTTCTTATGGGTTCCAGTCCTCAGAATAAAGACAGCACCATGGAGATCAAAAAGATCATTGTATGTCTCTAGTTTATTTGTGCTCTTGTTTTCATTAGTAGAGGAAAACCTTCATCCAAGTATGTATTACTTACACAGTTTCATTTAGATTAAGATTAACTGACCATTCTTTAAAGAAAAAATAACAAACCATTAATAGTTAAGTACAGTAATATAGTAATAGTAGAACACACCACCTTTATAATAATTAAAAAGAAAAACTTAGCTGTATTCCTGGTTCTGTCATTTACTATCTGTATTACTTTGGGCAAGTCACTAGACTCTCTAAATCTTACTTTCCTCATGTGAAAAATGGTGCTAGTTATAGTATTTTTGTCCTAAGGTACCCAGGAAGGTTAAAAGAAATAATGCAAGTGCAACATCTTTCAGAGTTCTCAGCATTTACTAAGAGCTCCATAGATGCTAGTTAGTGGTGACAATCATGAAAGTGATACTAAGAATGTGTCAAAGAATTTGATTTTTTTATCTTTCACTGTTTATTTCATGCAAGTTCTTTTTTTGCTCATTGAAGCCAACTGAACATTGATATCCATCAAAATTATTTTAGCTACTATTGTTTTTTACTATTTTTATTTATATTGTTTTGTTAGGTTTTTGTTGTGTTGTAAGCCTTGCATTTTGAGGATACAGTAATATACTCCTTTATCCAGTTTCGCCCACTGTTAACATCTCCAGTTTTGCCCACTGTTAACATCACTTGCCATGTGTGATTTACTTGCCCCACATGTACAAGCAAATATATACACATTTTTCTTCTGGATTATTTGAGAGTAGACAGCATCCCCTAATACTTCCCTTGGTGTCTCCTAAGAACAAGCTATCCTCTTATATAACCACAAAGCTGCTACAAATCCAGGACACTCAATACTTTAATCTGCAGTCTGTTCCCATGTTGTCAGCTGTGCCAAGAGTGCCCCTTATTGCGCATTTTCCCTCCAGGACAGCATCCAGTCCAGGGCCACTCATTCACTGTATTTCGCTGTCCCGTCCCCTTTGCCTCCTCTTCTCTGGGGCAATCCCTCCAAGTCTTCAGGTTTTGTGATACAGGTGTTTTTGAGGCGAGCAAGCAGGTCCATCTGCAACATGGCTCTTGGCCTGGGTTTCCCTGCTGCTCGTGATTAGGTTCTGGCTCTGCGCTTGGGTCTGGGTTGCTGTGTGTATGTGATGCTATGCCCTCAGGAATGTCATTGCAGGGCGAGGGAGGTCTCCTTGCCCTGTGTTTATGATGACACTTTAATCGCTGGCTTAAACGGTCTGATTTCTTTGCAGTCACCACTACTAAGCTAATTGGAGAGGATGTGTCAAGCCTCCACCGTGCTTGTCTGGACCTTCCTGTCCTTCCACTCCGCCCTGCTCAAGCAGTTGTAATGACTTCTGTCGATGTTGGTTTCTGTTGTGAGGATAGCAAAGCAGTACTCTTCTACTTTAGCTCTATCATTCCTTCTGTTTGCTGGTCTCTGTTGTGCCATAAGGAAAAGCTTCGCTTCTCCACTTACTTACTTACCTGCTGTGATTCGCATGGCCTGAGGGACCTAATGTCATTGAGGGGATATACAGTAGGTCATTGTCCTCAACGCTAATTCTCAAATATGGCCATTTGGGCACAAGCTGACACTGTATGGGCTTGCCCCCTTCATTTTTTCAAGCATGTCCCTGCATTCTGGCTTAGATATCAGGTGTTCTTTTTAGAGCTGCCACACTGTCCTGTTCCAGGAAGTTCTCACTTTGCGGCCTTGACAGCCAGAATGTTGTAGAGTTGGGCCATGCATAGCTGCACACAGCAGTTGTACTCACACGTTTCCTAGAAAGGGATGAGGCTCCACAGTGCTAAGAAATCACAACTGAGAGTGCCTTTTCGTAGTCTGTACCAGGGCTGAGGACATAGCTCAGCAGCATAAGCACCTGCCTGGCAAGCACAAAGTCCTGAGTTCAATCTCTGGTTTAAAAAAAGAAAAGAAAAACTTGCTTTGTGCCAGATTTTCATGAAATCCATGATGTAAGAAAAAATAACTTCATAGAACTTTGATAAAAGCTAAATATGAGGGCTGGCAAGATAGCTCAGTGGAGTACGCACTTCTTAGATAAGCTCATGGGCCAGCGTTTGATCCCTGGCACTGCATGCTGCGCCAGCGAGGGAGTCAGGCATGGTGGTGCACACCTGTAACCCCAGTACTAGGAGGCAGAAAACTCACTATGAGTCCGAGCTGTGTAGTGAGACCCTTCACACACACACACACACATACACACCCTAAATATGACTTGAAGTTTGTATCAGAACTGTAAAATAAGATTCTTACTCTAAATTCTGAAATCATTTAAAACGCTTTGGACAAAGACTTTTCTTCTTCTGGCAAAATGCATTTTAATTTTGGGAGTTAAGCTTTCTTGGTATAACAGTCAGGTGCTCAGTCTGTCACATTTTGCCCACAGTGGAGAAACTACCCAGAGAAAGGAGCCCAGAGTTAGGAGGCAGCAACTTCATACGACTTTTATTACAGAGGTGTCACAGATAAGTTTTCACTCCATTTTCTAACTTGTCATGGATACTAGAAGGGCAGAGACTTCTTAAGCACATGATCCACAGCTCAGAATTTTTCTGCATTCTGCACACTCAGAACATCAGACTTCAGCGCTGCCTGGAACTTCATCAGGCGCTGACAGCTCACCCCAGATGCCGGCCCTTCCCCCTCCCTTACCTGACTTACTGAGCAAAAAGCATGCATTTTAAAAAAAATCTTTGAACCTCATACAATTTAATTCTAGCTGAGAGCTCCTAAAGACAAATGATTTTCATTTTATAGTTCATGTAATTATCAAATTCATTCATTTCATCTCTGCAGCCCAGAGGAATCAGTCAAGCAAGCCTACAGTATCCCCTTGAAAGCAGCATTGTTTCTGTGATTCCCCCCATGTATTTATTTATGACTCAACATTTACTTCAAGTCTAATTTAAACTACATTTGGGTCCTACAAAGAGCTGGATACTTTGTCGCTTCTGAGATGCTTTTGCCCCGTACCCTGTCTCTATGCAGTGTAGATTTACCCTAGATAAATACGAAGATACTCTGAGATCTAATTTGTGTAAATGACTTAGCACTGCACCAGCACATTACAAGTCCTAAATAAGTGATTCCTGTCATGAAAACTAGTAAATAAAATGTGATAAAGACACAGCCTTAAAAAATAAATGGATCAGATTGCAACGTGTGTATCTGTTGTCCACTACTTTGCCAAGTAACAGAATTCTGGACAGGTTTATGAAAATTGAAATGATTTGATGGAACGCTTCCTGTCCTCATGGATGAACAGATTGCTCTTGAACATGAGCATCTGACATGAACTCCAGCCATGTTTAGCTTCTATTTTTAAATCTCATCCTCCTGTAAATCCGGTGAATCTAGCAAGCTGCAGTGATCTCAGTACTTTCCCTCCTAGCTGCATGAGGTACAGAAATAAGTGACACTCGCCCCCCAGGTTGGTGGGAATTGCTTATGCAGGCCTGAGGGCCCTTCCTCAGCAAGCACCTGGATTTATATCATAGTGTCTGTTGTTTAAAATCTGGGATATGCAGCATCTGTCTCCTTGGGAAAATTATGGTAATGGGGTACTCTTGAATTGTAATTACTGAACAAAAGGAAATGTTGAAACAAGCTAATTTTGTTCTCCTAGGTTGCAGGTTTAATTAGCATGACTCATGGGTTTACAACAATAACTAGTGTTGACAATGTTTTGTATATTTTCTATGTTATATGTTATAAAACTTCTGTGATAAAATGGACAATAACTGAACTTTAAAAGAAAAAGGTCCAAAGAAGCAGTATAGTACACCAAGGAACATTTATCCCAGCTAGTTTTGCCATGAATAAATAAGCAACAGCTTAGAAGCAACCATAAATTTTTCATGACTTGAGTCTTTAGGTCGCAGCAATAACTTTATTGTATTTAGTGTTTATTATTTGATAGGCACATTATTCACTAAGCCTTTTGCTTACTTTTTTTTTTTTAAGATTTATTTATTTATCTATTTGGTACAGGGCCTCACTATGCAGGTCGGACTCATAGTGATCCTCCTGTCTGAGCCTCCCCAGCCTGGGATTATGGGCATGCGCCATCACGCCCCGTCTCAGTGGCTAGCGCAGCATATACCAAGGACTGAACTTGGGTCCTTGCGTGTGCCAAGCAAGTGCTTAGACCACCAGCTTATCTCCCCAGTTCCTCACTTAAATATTTCTTCACATAACTTTCACAACTAGGAGTTCTGTGGTGGTGGTGTCTGCATTTCATAGGAATGCAAATTGGGTTCCAGGATATATAGCATTCTTGTGACATTATTACACAGCCTCTGAGTTTGAGTTGAACCCAGGTATGTGACCACCCAGCCTGCTTCCCTCACCACACACCTTCTAAGGCATTAGAATATGGCACTTTCTGTGTGGAAGACATCTACCCATCCTAGAGAAGACACAGCAGTTCAAATTCACCAGGACATTGCTGGATTTTGACTGTAGGGAAAAGCTAAGTAGCTGTGTAATTTTTGAGTGTTTTAGATATATGAGTCATCTGCATGCAGATTGCATTCCCATCTCTGAGTAATTACCAGGAAGAAGCTAAAGACAGAAGAGCTTCAGGAGGGCCCTCTGGTAGGGAGCACCTACTTTTCTGTTGTACCTGAAGTCACTTAGCAAAGGCTGGAGGCCTGGGGAAAGGGCTGCTGTCACATGCACAGAGGAAAGTGATGATGTCAACCAAGCAGTCTCTATGAAGAAAACTGAGGAAAATTAGACTGTGCAGGAGTTTAGAAATGAATGGAAAGTGAGACAGCAGGCAAGGGCCAGTTGTTTCATCTACATTTTTCATATTAAAAGCAAGCCGAGAGAGGACAATGGAATGAAAAGCTTTTTAATATTTTATGTTTAAAGAATAATGCAATGTGAAGAGTCTTTCTAGGCTGAGTGGAATGATTCAGAAGAGAAAAAGAGAAACTAGTTAAGCAACATAGTAGCCTTGTGTCAGGAAGATGGTCTCTGCCACCTTGCTTCAAGACAGTGGCTATTCCTCCATGGGTGGAGAGTGTCATTCTGTCCTCACCCCTCAGAAGGGATGTGGTTAGGCTTACAGCAAGTGATAGAGGTTGGGACAGCCCTGTGAAATGTGGTTGGATTGAAAGGGTGTAACTTTCACAAAGGGTAAATAAAACCTGGCAAAGCTCGTCCAGATTCTCCTTGGCATTTCCATGTGCCATTCCTTCCTCCTGGGTGTAGCCCAGGACCCCTCCCAGAATGAGGGCCTTGTGGGCTACCATCAGACAAGGTTGAGAATTTCATTATGGCCAGCTCTTACACAAAAAGGCAGTGTGATAGGGGAGATTTTAGTAGTATTCTAAGGTTTGTGGCTAGGTGTGGGAGGCAGGGACTTTGGTTTTTATGGTCTGTCTTGGAAATGAGGAACCCTTCATTTCTATGGCTTTCCATGAAAGAAAAATGGGAACAGCACAAAGAAGGGCCAGGGAAGGTCAAAAAGTGACTTTGTTCCAAGGCGCTTCCACTGTCTTTCACATCAGACTCCTCTGCATGCCCAGGTGCCGTACTTTGTCGCATTCTTTTCTGAGTCCTGCCATTCTCCCTCTCCCCCTTTCTCTACTTAATTAGTTACCTTTTGTAGCTGCTTAACACAATATTTGTGATCAGTTGGAGGGTAGATGTGTCTTCACACATTATTGTTCAATCTCATACTTTAATTCAAAACAAAGATGAAATTATATCTGCTTTTGCTAGAAGAATGAAGTGTGTCACCAGCCTTCAGCTTTGGAATAGCTGATATCACTTCTCATTGTTTAATAACTCAAGGAAATTTTAATATAAATGATATTCCTAAAGAGATGACATTAGAGAATTTTTTATTTTGTTAGTTGTGGTACTGCTATTGTAGTTATAGTAGAAAATATCCTCATCTTTAGAGAAGTACAGAATCACAGGTAAAATATTTATGATTGATAAAATAACAGAAACAGATACAAATAGATGGTTATCTGGTGAATGGTTAAAATTGTTAAAACCAGATAACAATTGAATATTCATTTCCCTAATTTTCTCTATTTTGGGAAACTTCTGTAATAAAAAGGGAAAAATTGACTCAATTGCATGGCAACTGAGAGCAAAGTTAATTGTATTGTGGAACTCTTATGTGATCATCCCAACCAAAGCTGCTGGCCTTCCATCTTAACTTCTATTCATAGCCTTTCATTTCTCTAAGAGCGAGAGTACCTAGGTCACTGGGCTGTTTTGTTTCAGTATTACATGTTTATGGAAGCAGTACAGTAAAGGTGAACTTATAAAGAAATGAATTGGTTTTTCCACACGGACTCCCAGTCACCTCAGCTTCCTATGAAGATGGGATTGCTCCAGATGTACCTGCTTTCCAAGGCCCGCCTCATTTGCTTAAGGGTTAAAGGTGGGTGAATATACATGGAAATAAGAAAGAAATGAACTTTGAAAATTGTTCTTTTTAACAGCTTTGTAGGGTTATGGCAAGGAGGCATAGGAACAAATAAGTTAGATAATTATTTGATGTCACACATGACGTTTCATGGTTGTTTTATAAAGTTTCTAAGATTACTTTCCTGAAAACTTCAGAAAATCTTGACTACCATTTTCATATTTTGACTCTTTATCCTTACAAGTCATGTAAATTACCCACAAAATCTACAAAAACCAACCCTGGTATTAAAAATAGCAAAACTCTGGCACAAAACAGGGATGGCACTGAGGCTCAAATATGACTGCTGGATTCTGTTTCTTTTCTACTTCTGTTAGGTGCTGAATGGAAAGTTGGTGTTCAAGTATCATCTAACCTTTGAGACAATGTGATTAACATCAGGTGGGAAGTTTGAACAAGCACCAATGGCTACACTGTTGATGGAATGTTTGTAGTATAGATGGAAATGCACTTGTGTCGCTTCATAATTTATTTTCATACTGGATTTGTACCTCAGTAGTGTGGTCTTTGAAAAGGTTCCTTTTGGCTTTTAGGGATTGCTTTGAGCTTTTCCTCTTCATGGAAAACAGACACACACATTCCAAAATGGATTTTTCTTTTCTTTTCTTTTTCTTTTTTTGGTGGTACCAGGGATTGAACTAAGGACCCTGCACTTGCTTATTCTATTGAGCTATCTCCCTGGCCCCCAAAACAGATTTTGATGCTAGCCAAACTTTGTGAAGTTTCTCCACTCCATTCTTAGGATCAGAACTAGGCCTTCGTGGCTTCTTAGCCAGAGAACTCAGGTACCGGCTTTCTGTTAAGACTTGACCCATCTGAGTAGTTGCTTAGCATACTGTAACAGGAAAACAACACACTTGGCCTACTTCCGAGCCTCCTGCGCATCGAAGTGGGCAGACAGGTGACTCAGACTCTCCCGTGTTGATTGTTAGGAAGGTGCACATTACCCAGTGCCTTCAGCTCAGTGGAACTGGCTTACAGAACACACGGGGTTTGTCCCTCAAAGCAGGTCAGGCCAGTAAGGGTGAGACAAAAAAGTAAACACAAAGCTCTTATTTTCTAGATCTTAAAAGTCATTGCAGCCAACAGAAGTGTGGTGGTCACACAGGCATCTGAAATAGTCTGCTTCTCCATCATGATTCTGCATTCCATAAGCTGTAGTACCCAGTGGTGGCTGTGTTGTTGCTTAGGCCCAGTCTTTCTCCACTTACAGAACCACACACCTTGTGTGGGGTACCAGTGCTCCATCCACCTCAGCCCCATGCCTTTGCCCCAGAGAGACTGGGCACCCAGTCTGGTTTTATTTCTGTACCCCTAAGCAAGATCCTGCTTTCAACTGATGCTGCTTTGCTTCTGCAGTTGGTGTTCAATGTGATCGTCAGAGCACCCCTTTTGGGTACAGCTCTGTTCATTTTCTGACTGGCATGGACTTCCCAGAGGTGCTCACTGGGTGGATACAATTGTGGTTTGATATTGCGCCCCGTACATTGAACGATAGACACCCTTCCTTCACCGGGCAGCCCAGACTCCTCACTGCTCTCTAGGCTCAGCCCTGTCTCAGTGTAGAGGGCTCACCTCTCAGTTACTCTCTGCCTGTAGAATCCTGCCCCAAGTGTGATTTTCCTTAAGATATTTTTCCCAGTTTCCATGCTATACAGCTACAACCCTCCTTCCTTCCTCATCCAAATCCCTGTGACTGCCTGAGTCCTGATCCTCCCATTCCTGTAGGAATCCAGACAGTAACAGCTTGAACAAGACATTGAATTATAAGCCACAGTGAAATCAAGTGAACAGCTTGTGGTACAGATCTGAAGAAGTAAGGTCAGAGATCTGGCTTGGAGCACAGACCTGGGATTTGAATTCCAAGCCAAATACTGAGCCCCTGGGGTCTCTGTGCCCTGGAGATCCCTGCACAGAATCTGTGTTCTAAAGAGGTGGCAGGGCAAACACCTCCTCTACAGTGGGACGCTGAAGCAGTAGGAAGCTGCAGGTAGGAAACCAGCTAGAGGGTGTTGAAAAGCACTTATGTAAGCTAATGCGCACCTGAGCTAAGCTGTCTGGAGAGTTGCATCATGAGTAGATGTTGATGTCTGGACAGAAGGAATAAGGAAACAGAAAATAGAAGTCTGAGCATGTTGTGCTTCTTTGTGTAGTTATTAAAGAAACAGGTCTCCCTCCCTTGATTGCTTCCTTCCCTCTTTCTTTCCTTCCCTTCCTTCTCCCGCTCTCTCTCTCCCCCTCCTTCTTTTCCTCTCCTTTTTCTCCTCCAAAACAAAGGCAGTTGCTTGGTACACTTTCCATGGTGGCTTTGTTACCTTTATTACTGAAACGCTATTTCCCCTTAAAATGTATTTTGCCAACAAAATAAAAGCTTTCAAATCCTTCCTAATAGTGGAGTAAAAAGAGTAAAGATTTAGATTGCCTCCGAAAGTCCTTTTTTAGGATATATAAGGCCTCCTACTAGAAGTTTCTCATCATCTCAGATGCAAACTGAGAATAATATCCTTATATATTTTAACTATCTGGCCCTGCCTGAAACAGCAGAGTTAGGAGTTCCATAGAAAAGTATGTTTGGAGTAAAAGATTATATGATAGAGAAAAAGTATTATACAAGCCTCAGACTTTAAAAGATTAATATCATAAAGATTTGACAATTTCACCTAAATGTGATAATCATTTATTTTTCTACATCCAGCAGTTGTTCATTCTGTGTGTCAGGATCTAGGACCATGATGAAGTATATAAAATATGCTCTCTAAACTCAAAGATTGAGAGAAGATTCGGGGTGCTAAAGAATTGCTGATGGAAGTCTGGGCTGGAGGGGAGATTTCCTGGAAGTCAGGCAGCCTCCCAACCTGCTCATGCTCTGAGCTTAGCCTTGAGGTTACATATGGTAAAAGACATTCTGGCCTTTAATCAAGGAAGCCCTGCTTGCTGGTCTTCCTCCTTCCCTACCTCTCAGTTTTTCCATGCTCCTGAATAATGTTAATTTGGGCTTTTAAGAAGTCTACTACTTTCATGTACATCTGTAAGAGAATCATTCAGATATTTCCAAAGCACCTTTGACTGCCTAGATGCTAGATGTCTGTGCACACACATGCATACATATGCAGCCAGCCCAACAAATAAAGAGAAAATAATACTTAAAAAAAATAAAAATAAAATATGCTCATATACTTTGATGCAATGATAAATAAATTCTTCTATGAAGGGAATAGGGGTGCCATAGGCCCACTTGTTACATTCAAACATACACTGTCGGGGCATAATCCTTGACACTATTACTACTTTCTTAGTTTGTTTCATAAGCCACTGGCTTCAAACCAGGTTGCAAGTTGTGCCCGCTTCCCTGACCCTGAGCATTTGGCAATGTCTAGAGACAAAACTTTGATTTGTTACACTGGAAAAGGGGTAGCAATCTAGCTTGGGAGAAGACAAGGACTCTGGTAGACGCCCTGCGGTGAGCAGGACAGCTGCCACAGCCAGCTAGTCATCCAGCTCCCGAATGCCAGTGTCACCAAGGTAGAAAAGGATCCAGATGACAAATGTCATCATCATTAATACTATAAATACTGTCATATTTATTATTACAGTAATCAGTTTTATATTCTACATTGTTAAAAATTCTTTTTGGAAAAAGACAGTCTAGAAAATCAGAGTCAGACTTAATTTCTGAAACATAACCACTTACTGCCCAGTCTTAAAAACAAAACAAAAATGTTCCACCGATGTGAATCCACATTACTTTCTACACACCCTGCCAGAGACTGACAGTAACTGTTTGTCACGGCAGAAGAATTCAGGGGGCAGTGGTGGAGCAATCCCTTAGGTTACAAAGCTTTGTTTATCCGCCCAAACTATCCTGCCTTTTTTCTTTTTCCTTTATTTTAAATAACACTGAATCTGTAGATGCTAAGAACAGACTTTAACAATTAGAACAGCAAGCTAGGTGTACGTGCTTCTGATTGCAGAATGCATTTACATGGCGCGTAGTTCTTTTTAAAGTTGGAAAATTCAGAATCTCGCATATGTCTGTGTGTAGCTGAGCAGGTACTGGGAACCCCTCTTCCTGTTCCCTTCATCTCCTACAAATGTCTCACTATTGACTTCTCTCCTACCAATAACTTTCCTTTCTTCTCAGCATTGTAACAGTCGTGAGATTTTGGTTTTTGCTTTTAAGTTCAAGCAGGTGCCTAGAGAGCCTAATACAAGGAGGAACAGCAGCACTGAGGCTGCTTTGATGATCTATTTGGGTATCAGTTGAGCAGCTAAATGCCTCCTAGGGCCTGGGCAGAATGCAGAGTGGAGGAATTGATGACAGTTAAGGCCACCCTAGTGGGCAGCGCAGGAGCACCTACCCTGTGGCAGCTGAGCCAGTGCATAACAGATCACTATTAAATCACTTAATTTATCTTCTTTCTAGATAAAGAAATGAAGACTTTAGGTCCTCCAGTCAGTAGTGAGTGGTGACATTGAGACTGGAGCCCTAAGCAACCTAGTTACAGAGCCTTACCGCTCAATCTGAAGCCCACCCTAGGTAGTGACCAGGTCTTAGAGTTCTTGTGAACCTTCTTGGCTTGGACTGCCCCTGTAAGCACTGGGGTTACTCTTATAATGTTACATTTGTATTTTGGAGGTAACTTTGGCAGCAGTGTAGGAATGGCCAGCTGTGGCTAGCTCATTGAGTAAGGAGACCAGAAGGAGTAAAACTACTATCTATTGTTCCTTGGGTGTCAGGACCGGACAACCTGTTTGGGAGTCTCTGGTTAGGCACATGAATCCTGAGAAGAGAGATGATACAACCTCAGGCCTGAGAAAACCCTCTGATTGAGGTCATAATCGTCCTGTTTTTCCATCTGTCCCTGCCCTTCACAACCTTGCTGCTCAAGGGCTCACAGGCAGTGGGAAAGGCCCACAGAGGCAGTGTTTTCTGATCCTCCTCCTTCCTGTTCTAGAATTGTATGGCAAGTTAATGATGTTCCAGAGTTGCAAGTGGGCTTGAGAAGGAGCCCAGCTTCTATGTGTGTGAAAAGCCTATTTTTGGACTTAGAGCACAACTGTAGAAACTGACAGAATGCAGACCTGAAAGCTGAAATATGGAATTCCTGACTATAGCTGAATGCACACGCAGACAGATGAGAATCCCTTTCCTAGGTAGAAGCAAATTCAGATGATCCTTTTCCCTATCACAAGAACCATGAAGAAATTATCTTCTCAAGTGTATGGTGGCTCTGGAAAGTTCCCCAGTGATAGCCATCCAGCACGTTACCTTTAGAGGGATTCTGGGCTCTGCCTTCACATTTGGCTGCCAGACAGGGACACACAAGTTCTTAGATGCCCAAGCATCAGGATCCACTTAGGTTCTGCTCGGTGATTCCCATCGAAGACCAAGACTTCATTTAGAGTTGCCCAACAGCAACACAAACGCACTTTTCCCAAAGTTCCAGCATTGCAATTAAACCTGAATACTGCAGTTTTCATTTAGGAAAAAGTCTTTTGCCTTAAAAGAAAACACAATAACAGAGCTTTCAATGATATAGACAGCCCACTCCAGCTGTAGGTCTGCCCTCTCTGGCTTAGGGCTTAAATCAACAGCACCACCACAATGCTTATGCTAGTAGAATCAGAAGCAAGATAAAGGTTCCCACTTTCACCTCTACCCTTCTGTGGTCTGACACCCTTGTTTTCTTCTCAGGTACAGAAAATATTGTGGCATGCCAGCCATGTACTGAGCCAGGCGTGGTTGTGCACTCCTGTAATCCCAATGTCGGGGGGAGTCTGAGACAGGAGGATCGCTATGGGTCCGAGCTGCATAAGTGAGACCCTTTACCAAATAAATTCATTTTAAAAATTTTAAAAAGAAAATATTGTAGCAAAATGATGATGTAGTGGGGAAGTTCATTTTTCTAGCACAACCCCTTCTTACATATGTTGCCTTTTTCTGTTTTAACTTTGCCATTTATAAAATGAAGATAGTAATGTCTATTTCAGCCAGGTATGGTGGCGCATTCCTGTAATCCCAACGCTCAGGAGGCTAAACAGCTAGGTTGACTCCATATCTTGGTTGTTGTGAATAGTGCTACAATAAACAAGCCAATGCAGATTTCTCTTCCACATTCTGACTCGTTGTCCTTGTGGTATGACCAGCATGCAGTTCTGGTTCTAGTGTTTTGAGGAGCCTCCATACTGTTTTTCATAATGACTGTTCCCAGGGACAGGGTATCAGAGTTCCCCTTTTTTTTTTTTTTTTTTTTTTTTTTTTTTTTTTTTTTTTTTTTTTTTTTTTTTTTTTTTTTTTTTTTTTGTCTTTTTCTCCATATTCTGACCAGTGTTGCTGTTATTTTGTGGTGGATGTAGTGAGACAAAAAAATAAATCAGACTTTAACCAATAAAAAGGAGAGAAAATATTACACTATTTGAAGATTATATAACATTTTCACTAGAAAATCAAGAATTCAAGTCATTGTGAGCATCCAACTATATTTAATATCTGAATGTAGTATCCTGATATAAGATTGGGTTATGAAAGTCAATATTTTCCTAATGTGCTAAAAAATAACCAAATCTTAAATATAATTTTCATAAAGTAATACAGAGCAGCATCCAGGCATATCCTTGTTTATTTTCTAGAATCCGTGACTTGATTTAAATGGAGATAAAATTTGACAGCACAATTATCTAGTAAGATTGTGATTATATGATGATGTTATATGAAACCTGTTAAATGCTATATATAAATTCACTTAACATATGTAATGATTTGTCACACCTTTACATGGATATTATTAAAGGTTAACTCTAAAAATGTATTTTGAGATAATCTGATCAACCTGTGCCATATTTTCAATTCAGCTGTTTTCCTGAATGCAATAAGGCAGGATAAATCCATTTTCATAAGGCTGTGGTCAAGAATGTTTCTCAAATTCAATTAAGTCCATGCAGAGTATCTGTTAAAAATTAGGGCACCTAGTGAGTCATGTGCAGTGGCACAGCATGTAACGGTGGAGACTGCAGAAGAGAAAGTGACATTTGAGTTTTTTATGAAGACCCTTGCAATATGAAACTCTTACTGTCTTATGGTCATAAGAAGTTAGTACTGAATGCTGACAAAATCTGTTTGTTTACTTACTGTGCAAAGTATATGTACACTGGACAGAAGAACCAGGCATGCACCATTATCTTTTATCATCTATTCAATAATGGAATCAATTCCGAATTAGTCCGTCTAACTTCCAACAATTGCCTTCAATCAAATAAATTCTGGTTTTGCTACATATGGCTGGGTTAAATAGCTAGCATGTCAGTGTTTTATCAGCATGACACCTAATTCAAGGAAAAGAACACTTCTGTTGGCAGCTTTATAATAGATTAGATTTCTACCTCTGTAACCTCAAAAACTGTGTATATTTTCTTAGCCTCAGTTTCCAAATTTTAAAAATTCTCTTAATATTCCTTAGGTTCTTTCATTTATATTTGCATTTTCCCCAATATGTACATATGCCAGGTACATAGTCGGTATTTAAATGACCAAATAAGTGAATACATAGTGGGTGTTAAATTCCCATCATAAGTCTTACTCACCATACAGGATTTTCATTTCTCTCATCATTCAGGCACTTTCCTTTTGCTCTTTTGTGCTCTTCTTTCTTTCCTTGTCACTTTGGTGTACATGTGTCTAAAGGTGCTACTTAAAGCAAATGCAAATTTTAGTAGTTTTAGTTGGAGCCATGTTGTTTTGGCAGAATCTAAGAAAGCCTGTAGCCTAAGAGCTCATCTATGTAATTGAAATCAATCTGGCTTGAATTAGAGATAGAACATTAACATATAAATATATGTCAACAAGGGTAAGATAACTTGCAGGAAGTGTGAAGAGGTGTCATTGATCCAAGAACCCATAAACTTGTATCTAGAAAAATCATCCTGAAAATTAAAGGAAGCACTCTAATTATTGTACAGAACAAGAAGTAGAGAGGCGTGTAATACTGAACACAGTGTAAAAAGTTGGCTGGCAGCCCAGAGAGGAATTTATGACCACAGTGTGACCTCATTTTGCCTTCAGCAGTGTCACCTTCCTAACATCTACTTGAATGTCTCCTGTCTCTGAGAACCATGCTTGAAACATTTGATGGGAAATATGCCTTGTGAATGCTCGGTTCACGATCTTGGTTGAAAGCTGAAGCATTTCCCACCTGAGTACTCAAGAAGTTCTTGCTTTGTTTTTTGTGACAGCTGCTGAAATCACACGCCAAGTTTTAAACCTTCAATATATTTGCAAAATGAAATCTCAAAATATGTTTTTCAATGCTAAATGCTTTGCTTTCATAAGTGAGAAGGAGTATATTATTTTGCCAGAAATTCATATCCATAGTATTGTGATATTTTAAAAACTGATTTACCAAAATTTCAAGACTTCCATAAACTGACACCATTGACTGTAAACCTAGGCTACTATGAAGCATATGATGGAAAATTACCAGGCTCATTTCTCTGGAGGTTGAAAGAAGTCATGATGCCTCATAGTGACCAACCTTAGTAATTTTCTCCTGGAAATACTTGCAGAGCATATTGTGTGACAGATGTTCCATTTTGTCATTTTCTCCTTAGGCTGTATTTTCAGGTGGCTTTGCTTGCAAAGGTATCCATGAAACCTGAAAAATTCCGTTTGACTTAGAAGTCTTCTAAAAGCATTTTTAGGAAAATGTAAAGGAAAAAGAAATGCAAGTCTTTTTTTTTTTTCTTTTTTTTGTACTTAGTACAGGTCCTACAGGGTCTCACTGCGTAGATCAGGTTCGTAGTGATTCTCCTGTTTTCAGCCTCCCAAGTGCTGGGATTGCAGGCGCACACCACCATGTCCAGTGTCAATCACTGTCTCAGCGCGCCCTGGGGGCGGAGCCAGCACAGCGTGCTAGGGATGAAACCCCCACTGCTATGTTCTCCCTTGGCAGGCGCTTTAGCCTGCCGAGCTATCTGGCTGGCCCACTCTTTTTTTTTAATAATTTCTGCAAAGCAGACAGTGATCATCAGTAGGTTGTTAGACAGAGAAAGTAGTCACATGCATTGGTGGTTCATTGATAGAATTCTCTTGTAGACAGAGAAAGTCCTACACATTCCATATCACTTCACATTTGTTGCTAGAAGTAAAAAAAAAAGGGGAGGGGGGTTGGGGTTCTTATTTCTAGGAGAACTTGGCTGAAGACACAAGGAAGCAGAAAGTTCCATTATCTGTCATCCCCTTGGTCCATACCCCCAAAGACCATGTTTGTTGCCAGTAGAATGTTCTGGATTTTGAGGTCTGCACAGTCCAGTTTCATGTATCCTAGGATATGAACTTTCATGAACTATAACCCAGCTCTTTTACTTGGTAGTCAGGCTGTCATAGTCTGGTTGACCTGTGAACAGTTTAAACATGCAGTGGTGGCTCAATTTTCAAGCTTAATTTGTTTTCCAGTTTTGGAAAAGGTGGCTGCATTTGTATTTGGGTGGGGAAGATGGCCATGGTGGTGTTTGTCACCTGATGCTGGCTTTGTGAACTGAAGCAAAATTTGGTCCAGTGCTTTGCTTGTAATCCAAACTGTTCATGAGCAGAAGCATCCATACACTGAGGTATTACTGTATTTCTCACCACTCTACAAGCCTGAGAAGTCCTAGATCTTCAGGAGATGAACAAATCCAGGGACTAGTGAGGGTCACTTCATATTCACAAATGGTGCCAGCTGCTATATCCTCACATGCTGAAAGGAGTGAGGATCTCTCTGGGGTCTCTGGTGTAAGGACAGTCATCCAATTACAAAGGGCTTCACCAGCACCCTCCTAATGTGACCACCTTCCACAGGCCCCCGTTTCACCACATTAGAGATTAAGTTTTAAGCTGTGAATTTGGGGATTATGGTTTAAAGTAGTAGTAAGAAGAAATCTGCCTCCACAAATGGTGGAGAAACCTAGTTTCTGCCTACTGGTAAATAGGTAATATTTTCCTTTATCGAAACATCCACAAAAATTTGAATTTTGGCACTACAAGTATAAAACAAGATTATTTGCAAGTTGACACAGCAGTTTTATGAACTCTTTCCAGTTAAGCAATTTTACTATTTAGTTTTTTTATGCTCTACTTAAAAATATTCAGATTTATCCACTGTAGAGAAAGATGGAGAGATACAACAGTGATGCTTTTAAATCTGTATACAAGCTATCGAGAGTGATTAATACATGAAAAGCATTTTAGGACATGTTCTTTCAGATGTCTGCTATGGTCATGTCTTCTGTGAAGGGAATTGGTGTAAGAGCAATGAGAAGAATGAGGGGAGAGGGGAGAGACCTGTAAAGCACTAAAATGAAACTGCTTGGCTTCTGGATGGTTAACAACCTAAGTTCACAAGTCAGAGTTGGAGAAATAAAAGAGCCACAAGGCCAGCCAACATTTTGGCCCTAGCCTTTCAAGGTCAGTGAAGACTCAGGATGCAGGAGAACCTGTACTGCAACATCATGAAACTCAGTTGAGCTCCAAACTTTCTGAACAAGGAGATTATGGAGCCACAGAGGAAAGAGATTGAAGTTCTATAGTGTGCCTAGGGAGAGTCACATGGAGAGAAAACTTTCTCTCAGTCTCTCACAGAGAGCAAACTGGTCAAGCATTGGCCGTGACTCATCCACATGGATGACACAGACAAAGGATCTACAGAATAATGTACAGGACTACAAGATAAACCCTTGAGGGGACTTCACTGACCACATAAGAAATATGAAGTTCATGTGTTGGTATATAAGTCTTGCTCTATCTAGGTCTTAACCATCCAGCAGAAAAGTATAAAAATGAAGTATACATTGCGGGGCCATAATATTAAGCTGAGCTGTAAATGGCTATGGTCGACAACTTCTTTGAATAACTCACCATTGTTGTGGAATGCTGGACTGTGTTGGATTGTGTTGTCGAGTTCAAGCACCTAAGTTAGTTGAATGACAATGGAGTGCCCACCTTTGACAGGTGTAGACAAAGGAAGGGATATAGAAAGAAAAATCATGATATGTGGGTATAGACAGTACAGTTGGGATAGATAATGCTGTGCTTCTACATAATTCTATGAGAGGCAAGATTTGCACAAATGGTGGTTGGACAGGATATTATGTTGGCTTCTAGTACTATGGTCATCCACTAGGAAAATAATTATTGGATTTTTGATATAATTCAGGTATAAAAAATAAGATAAGTAAACAGCTACACTCTTAATTTATTGATAAGAGACATCTGCTATAATAATGTCTGTAAGTATAATATCATGTATGCACCTCGTACGATACCAAAACATTATGCAAACAGTTTGCAATGTATTATTTTATTGAATCTGTCCTGTTAAGGTGTCTTAAAACTGTCTGATTGATAGCTGTACTTCAATAAAATAAAAAATAAAAAAATAAAATAAAATAAATTCAAACACTGAAATATTTGAGAATTGCATGTATTTCTTGTAAGAAAGAGTAAAACTAAATAATTGTTGCTGAGACCCAAGAATTACAATGAAAATTTTATTTTTCCAGGATTTTAATAAAATCTCCATGGTTACAATATTTTATACAAGTAAAGTGAAAAAAGTACAAAAAAAAAAAAAATGAAACTGCTTGGGAGCTGCCATGTTCCCCTACTGAATAAACTGCACACGCCCGATTTGCTACCTCATCTGTCCTGTCCTGCTTTCTCCCCTGAAATCACCATGGGCTGCCATGTTGGTGTGACCGTTCTGACCTCTTGCCCCATTTCCTGGTAGAGCCAGCCCAAGCCAAATCCAGTTGCCAGCTAGCTGACAAGGCCAGTTTTACCAGTATTCCCAGCCTTGTTGACATTGCAACACCTACACTAGAAAGCTCTGTGGTTGTTGTTTCTGATGGTGAGACAGGAGTCAGGTGTGGACCTTCACAGGGTGGGACCTGACCCTCTCTAATGACTCACTGGGTGGCTCTCTTGGGCAGCCAGCGTCAGTGCCCTCTTGCTGAGACGCTGCTCGGCCCCGGGACTCTCCGGAGACTGGCAGCACTCCAAGTGGGGAATTGTGTTCTGCCCTCAAAAAAAACAGTGGAATCAGGTGTGTCTTTATTCTAAACTGACTGTCCGGTGTTGCCTTTCTCAGAAGTAAGAACCAGGGTTCTTTTATCAAGTAGTAATGTGCACCATTGCAAAGTATTAGGTTTTAAGTTAGAGAAGAGATTGTATTCTGTATGTATGTTTGTGATGCAGATCACTTAAAGGGTGATTTCGATGTAATTTGTTTCACTAATACATGGTAATGTTAGTGACAATAAATGTTCCCGTGTCTGCGTGCACATGCATGCACACACATACACACACACACACTCACATGAAAGGATGCTCACCAAGATGTTGATACTGCTCATCTCTAGAGAGTGGAGTTTCATCTAAATTTTAAAATAAAGCCACTTAAACCCCCTCTTTAATGCTGTTTCTTTAGGTTCGACCTCCTTAACCAAACCTCTCCACTCCTTGGCTCCACCTCCCGCTTCCTTCTTAGCTCACTGAGGCCCAGCATTTGTTCTCAGAACTTTGCTAGAACAACTTTCTCTAAGATTCTCAGTGTGTTTCCTGCCTTTGAGTAATGGGCAATTTGTAGTCCCTGCCTTGCTTGAGACTTATCATTCATGCATTTCTCTGTGACATTCTAAACCTGGAAGCTGTTAGAACATCTCATTCATTATGTTCCCCACTGCCCTTCAACTCGCTGTCACCTACCCTTGGGGCCTGGTGTTGCCAACGAGCCATCCCTGGGCCGCGCCTCTCCCTCCCAGAGCCATGTCTGCAGGAATGCCCAGCTCAGCTGAGTACAGCTCTCTCCAGACTTGCTGCCCACCCTAAACCTGCTCTTCTTCCTGCATCCTGTTTGGTGGCATCAGCGCCCAAGTCAGAAATCTGGGAGTCTTCCCACGACTTCCTCCCCCACATCCTGTGATGAAAAGTCTAGCTGATTGTATCTTCTCTGCATATCAAATGTGCCTTTAAAAACAAACATATTTCTGCTGCCCTAATTGAAACACTTTAATTTTTTTTACTTAGAGCAGCCTTTTAACTGCCTTTGCTTTGCTCCCCTAAATCTTACTAACAACAGAGTTGTCCGGAGGCCTTCAGTATTTAAACCACACAGGATTGCACGTCTGTGTGCCTCATAGCTTCGGCTTAGATACTTTCATGGATCTCCAAGCCCAGAGAAAGTCCAGGCTCCTCATGCTGACCAAGAACAGGGCCCCTATCTGCGCCTCAGGACCCTTCCCCAAGCATACAGTATCCTTGCCATGTCCTTCCTTCAGCCATACTGTCCTCCCCATGTGGGGTGATTTGAACCGGCCATACTTAATGTAGGAAACCTCTCAGGTGCTCCTTGGTAATCCTGTACCCCTGTTCCTGCTGTTCCATGTCTCATTTGTAATTGTGTTTCTCCCCAGTAGGTCCTAAGCCCTCAGTGGGCAAGTATAGATTTCCCCTTTGTGTATCTCTAGTGCTGGTCAGAGGATCTGGCAGTTAATAAGACAGTAAATTCTAGATCAATAATGTGTTTATGTGGTTTGAATTACTCATGGGAGGTAGGATGTATAAAGACTGTAAATACCAGGTAGTTCGAACGTCGCCTTAGTGTCAGTATTAACTCTGGCTCCTGTCATTGATTGCCAGCCTAAGAACGGAAGGTGAGAAAAACTTGTTCTTGAATAGTTGGAAGTAGTAGCTCAACATTTCAACTTCCCTTGGTTTATGCACTGCACATGTTTATTTTATTTTCGGATTTTAAATACAAGGGACACTTGAAAATCAGAAATGTAGCTCTTAAATGACATTGGCTTAAATAATTTCATACAACATCAATGTTAGTGCTAAGAGTTATACCTGTGGTAAAAGTTCATCTTACATTTGTGTGTATAAGTATGTTGATATACATGATGTGACTGTATTTAAAATTTTTGCATTTTTTTGCATGTTCAGCCTGTTTAGATAGACTCTTGTCTCAAGAACTTTATAATACCTGTAGCATCTTACAATGTATAGCAGCTTACATCTGAAAGGGAAGGGAAGCAAAAAAGTCACTTGGAGTTACAGGTAGTTTCTTCTTTATTTTCAAGATATCCTGTGATGTGGGTTTAGGTAATCAGGAAGAAATTAATTTTCTTAGATGTTACCTAACCTTGCCCTACCAAATGGTAGAAAACATTTTCTTGGTATTTTCAACAAAAGTATTTTTTTATTAGCAGCTATGAAATATCTTCTTTTTTTTTTTTTTACTTTTAAAGGTTGTGTGCTTGAGGGCCATCTATATATTTTTTCTGTAGATAAAATATGTCCACATAAAAATATGAAGACTTTAAACTTGCAACACATAACATTACCAACAGAGTTTCTCTTAGTATTCAAAGCAGGAAGAAAGAGTTTCAGGTTGGTAACTGATAGTTATTCAAAGCGCTGTACAAGATAACTTTCTAACTATCTCCGCTCAGAAACAGAAAAAAATCATTTCATGATCCATGCAGACACAAAGTAATTGGATCATTGTCTAGATTCATGATGTGAAAAGCAGCTCTCGCCTTTTGAAGAAGCATCTGGCCCTGAAGTGTAAATGTGCATTCAGAATGAGCCCGGCCTTTCACTCACTCACCCCGGCTGTCTCAGGCTGTCTGGCAGTGCACAGCCAGGCCGCCCAGTAGCCCAGTAGCTGTCCGTAAGCTTATGTGGGGCAGGCATAATAATGAAAGGGACCCCTAGATGCTGCAACTGTTCTCATGTTGCCTTTGCTAGAGTCAGTGGTGTAGGTAGACGGTTGAGATTAAATGCAGACTAATTGTTCACCTTGTGAAAGGGCCAGGTGTTGCCTTTTGATTGTTTAGTTGTGCTGTTATCATTACTACTAGGAAACTAAGTTTTGTAGATTCCTAATCAAAATGTGGATTGAAAGCCTCATGCATAGTGTGTGTGAGAAAGAGGAGAAAGAATACATGAAAGCAGAAAGGGTGGTGAGAAACAAGCTCAAGAAGTAACCTGGGTTAGGCTGTACAGGGTCTTTATAGATCCATTTCCATTCATCGAATGAATAATTTAACCACTTGGTCCTTTAGTAGCAGGTCTTTGGCGTCTTTATGGCTGTAACGTGTACAAGACAGAGTTCCTGCCATCTATGGAAATGTTATAAATAAGGCAGTGGGAGCAGTAATTCAGAACAGTAAGGGGAGTGGTGTTTTACCACCTGAAAAAATATGAGGAACTCTGCTTCAGTTCTTCTCTATAGTATTTTAACCTGTATTTCATGAAAATTACTTGACATCTGTGATACATTGCTTAACAAGAGTTTGATAAAGTTTAGAAGTAACACTGCTCACTTTTGTCATTGACGGCAGACCTTTATTAAGCAATATTCCCTGTTGAAGGCCAGGCACTGGCCTTAGTGTGATGCAGAAGAGGGTGGCAGAGTGTGGCCCTGCCCTCAAGAACAAAGCCGTCTGAGCCTAGATGCAAGCTCCAGCAGAGTCAGACTATCTGGGAGTTCCTGAAGAACGTGGAGTAGAGCTGTCAGTTCATCTGGGAGGGGAGGAGGTGCCATTGCTACCGGGGCTTGTTGGCAGAGCAAGGCTTGTGCTGGGCCTGGGAGATGCTTAGGATTGGAGCAGGCAGAAGAGAGTAGGAAACAAAAAACCGGGATGGGTATGTGCTTGACGTATTTGGAGAAAAGCAGGTAGATGGACTTTTCTGGAGTAGGATGTTAGTTTAGGATGAACATCTTACACATTTCAGACTTTTTTGATTGTTTCTGGTCTGCCAGGAATTCCTTTCCTCCTCCCAGCCCTCAAGCCCTAGGTGAAATGTCACCTCCCGCTTAGAACCTTTCCTGGGCCCCCAAGGCAGCTGCTCATCCCTCCCAGAATGCTCTTGCTTGTCTTCCTTCCTTCCCCAAGGCCTTCCTCCGTGTAATAATTATGTTTAGGAAGTGCCTCCCTGGCTTGCCCAGAATTGGGGCTGGGCCCTGTTCCCCCTTAAAGTCCTAAGACCTAAATGAGGGCTCCAGGGATTGGGAGATGGCTCAGTAGAACAAGCACTTCCCTGGCAAGCGCAAGGGCCTGAGTTCAATCCCTGGTTCTGCCAAAAAAAAAAAAAAGATAAATGAGGGCCCAGTATGGAAATGCTTAGAGAAATAATAACTAACAAAATGAATAAAACCTGGAGGCTGGCAATGAAGAATGTACTGAGCAATTGTCTTTGTGTTCCTTGGAAAAAGTGGTCATTTCAAACCTAGATTGAGTTGTTCTGAGGAGAGTATGTCTTCTGTGAATCAATGAAATGTGAATGATGCGTAGGTATTATAAAACTAAATATCTTAGGAGAATAAGAGTCTGAATCTTAGGCTCCTTCTGTCAGCAACTTTAAGGGGGCGGGGGGCGAGCGTGCTCTTACCTGTGCTTCCTGTTACTGCTCACACCTGAGAGAGCCTACCTGGTCGGAAGCCAATATCTAATTATAAACCCTACGCACTGCAAAATAAAGATTTTTTCTTAAAGATTAAGAAAAGTTTGTTATCATAATTCAGCAGTTTTACAAGTAAAGACTATTTCCTTGGGCTGTGCAGAAAATGAAAGGATTGGTATAGATGGATTTTAAAACACATACAATGGTACATTTTATTTTGTGTGGCTTTTTTGTCTGACTGAATTAATCTGAAAATGGGAAAAAAATCAGGTTAAAAATTAAAGACACTGGCACTTCTTGATGGCAGGGGATGTAAGGATAAAGGGTTGAGAGAGGTTAGGTGTTTATATGCAGCCTTCTCTTGTTCATGTAGCCCAAGGTCATAACTCTTTCTCATTTAAAAGATAAGTAAAAAGAACCTTTGGTATTTTGCCTGCTTTCTATGTGCAGTGTTCAGGGCAAAGCTCATGACTCTATTGATTTGATACCTAGTTTCTTAACCGTACTCTTCACCTGTTGACAACAAAAACTGGCTTACTGAGAAGCTCAAATCCACCCACTCGTTTTTCCAGAATATTTATAGGACTTTTTCAGCAACTGAGAGCTGCCAACCCTGTTTTGGTATGTAGACCTCCCAGCTAGCCACAAACAATACATAGTTTAAAATCACTCCTGCACTGCATAACAGTGAGTAACAAAATCCTAATGCTTTTCATCAAAGTTTATGTCGTATTATAACATGGTGGTTGTTGGGCTTTCTTGTAAAAGTGGAGAAGAGAAATAATTAAAAGCCCATTGTTGGGCTGAGGAGAGAGCTAAGTAGAATAAGTGCTTGCCTGGCAAGCACAAGGTCTTGAGTTCAATCCCCAGTACTAATAAAAAAATAATAAAAAAAAATCCATTGTTAAGCTTTCTAATCTACCAATCCTTTAGGTTTTTAAATGGATGGGGTTGGGGCCAGGGAGATACTCAGGGGAATAAGAGCTTGCCTTGCAAGTGCAAGGGCCTGAGTTCAATCCCCGGTTCCACCAAAAAAAAAAAAAAGAAAGAAAGAAAGAACTGACACTAAATGGATGGGGTCTTAGTGAATAAGAAACTTTTTTCATTATTTCCCTTCGAATATTCATTTGAATGAATGAATGAATGAATGAATGAATGAATGAATGAATGAATGAATGCTGTGTACTTTAAACTCTTTTCTTAGGTTCCCCTTGCCATAACTACAACTTCATTCTTACCGTAAACATTTGCTGAAGATTCTGCACGCCAAGCAGCATCCTGCATGGACTGGTCATTGGGGCACAAGGAAATTGTGCATCTGCTTAGAAGGAGCTCACTTGCTGTGGTGATACGCAGCAGCAGTGTTCCAGAGGGACAAGCTGCTGTAGGGCCACTGGGGAAGGACATTCAGATAGAATTGGGGGAGCTGCCACTGTGTGTTTCTGCTGGTTCTTAGGTAGGCTAGATGGCGAAGGTAGGTGGGAGAGGAGAAAAATCTTAAAAGCAGGGACAAGTCACAGAATATTTCAAGGAGCTAAAAGTACACATTTGACAGAAGTGATGGTCATTTCTTTGTCATTCCAGTATTTATCTTGTGTTTTATTCTTAGTACTTCTTTACTATCATGAAAACTTTTTCTTAGTTCAATTGTTTTGAAACATTTAAAAAAAAAAAAAAGATTTATACTATATCTTTGAATTACAGTTTATCTAAAAGACATCATATGATATCTTCTCCTAGTATTAGAAACTTTAAAAAGTATATTTCTATTTTCTGTTGACTTTATATTACTTCTTCCCTGTCCTTTATACATATATACACACACACATATATATACGAAAAAAATACGTGTATAACCCAACATGAGATTGGTACTGTTTCATCGAAACCTTCAATGACCTTGTAAGTAAGGGTTCATCTAATATATCTTATATAGTCCTCACTATATAACTATCACTTTGAGAGCTCTTTATTGTTCATCCAGGAACACACTGCAACTTCTCATGCCTTTTGAATTATG
The DNA here is from genome assembly GCA_004027165.1 of Ctenomys sociabilis. NCBI lineage: Eukaryota > Metazoa > Chordata > Mammalia > Rodentia > Ctenomyidae > Ctenomys > Ctenomys sociabilis. Next base: position 106,531 of record PVKA01000925.1, read on the forward strand.
ATCTTTGTTATTTCCTATATGCTACGTCTGGAGGTATTAAAATATTTCAAGTTTGTGCTTTACTTTTAGTTTTCAAAGGTATGTTTGCTAAGTATAAAGTTCAAAGAGGATAGATCTTTTTTTCTTTCAGTCCTTTAATTAGTCTATTTCGTTACATCCTTGGTCCTTTCTTTTTCTTTCTAATGTGGAATAAGATGCTATTTAATTTTGTTCCTCCATAGCTAATATTTTTATGTATATGCTTTAATCATTTTTTTCTTTGCAATAAGTTTTGGACAATTTCATTTTTGTGTATCTTGGTATAATTTTATTGAAATTTCTTGTGCAAAAGGTTTATTTTTCTCGGAAATGTGGTATTATAAGTTGAACTAAACTCAGAAATTTTAAATCTTTAAATATTTATTACCTACTCTTTTCTACTTTGAGAATTCTAATTATATGAATGTAAAAAAAGAAAGGAGCAGTTAATGCTTGCAATTTTTGTTTTACTTTGATTTTTTTCCTCTCTTGAATTTCTTATAACTTCTTAGTTATGTTTTTTTTTTTTGTCATCGCAAATAGGACTTTATTTATCACTATTAAAAATCTGGATCTTAAACGGACTCTTGAACTGGTGGTTCATATCCATCAGCTCGTTCAACTTTAGCTCCAGTCTCATCCCCGGTAGCCTGTCCAGAGCTACTACCTTCACCATGAAGCTCCATGAGTTTTCCCAATTCAAACTTAGGCTTCTTCAGCATTTTTACTTTTCTGACAAAGACATCATGAAGAGGGGAGATAGACTGGCAAGCCTTTTCTGTGTCCTTCCCAATGCTATCTGGAATCAGTTTATTGACCACTTCCTTCAAGTCATGTGTCCGCACCTCTCGGGTCATGATTTCCATCATCTTCTTCCGGATCTGGTGGACCTGTTGGTGCTGAGCATAAGAGGTCTTCCGTATTTGATTGTTGTGGTTTTTAGTAAAGCCAGCACAGAACAGTCGAAGCAAATAACCATTGGTAGTCTTGACATCAACATGAGCTTCGATCATAGGCTGCCACTTTTTGACCACGGAACACATTTTGTCACCAGTGAGGTCCATGCCATGGAAGTTAGTCAGGCAGCTTTTTCCCTGAATATCTTCAGTAATTAGCTTGAATTTTCTAAAAGCAACTTCATCATTCTGCAGGTCAGCAAGGCTCACTTCAGACACACGGCCTTTGAGCCCATCAGATGCAATTTTGGTTCCTTGAGTTCTGGTGGCGAGTGTTTTCCCAATAGTTCTTATGTTGAACATCGCCGGTGCCTTCACATCATACCAGTCTTTTTTAGAAAATGGATCAACAACTTTCTTCTTGACTCCTTTTTTGCCACCTTTCCTAAGGCGCTTGTTCTTGCCTACCGCCATGGTGCTGCACACAGAGCCAAACGGGTTGTTGTTGTTGTTGTTTTTTTTTTTTTTTCATCACAAATAGGACTTTATTTATCACTATTAAATTTTTTTTTTGCGGAACCAGGGATTGAACCCAGGCCCTTGCGCTTGCCAGGGAAGTGCTTATCCCACTGAGCCATCTCCCTGGCCCCTATGTTTTTATTTATTTATTTTTATTTATTTTTTTTTAGGTTTATACAGGATTTTATTTATTTTTTTCCATTTATTTTTATTTTATTAAAATACAAATGTCAATCAGACAGTTTCAAAACACCTTAATCATACAGAGTCGATGAATTAATACATAGCAAACTGTTTTCATAACATTTTGGTATTGTACAAGGTGCATACATGATATTATATTTACAGGTTTTTTTATAGCTGAAATTATATCAAAAATTCAATAATTATTTACCTAGTGGATGACCATAGCACTAAAAGCCGACATAATATCCTGTCCAACCACCATTAGTGCAGATCTTGCCCCTCATAGAATTATGTAGAAGCACAGCGTTATCTATCCCAACCTATGTTTTTTTTTAAAACAAAACTTATACATTTATATCTGATAATCTGAAAAAACAATTTGCACATAGCATTGTGTAATACAGCAACCATTGTTGGATTTCTATCACTTTGTTTAGTGAAATCTTGTATCATGTATAATGCTGTTTTCTTCTATCACTATTTTGTATTCTTTGAAAATAATAACAAAAAGTACAAAAATATAAATAAAATAAAAGTACGCATTTGAAATTTCTGGCATGAGCAGTTTGAAGAGACCAAATGGAGGGGTGGAACAAAATTGATAAACCAGTGTCGGGAAGTTCCTTGTATGATTTACTAAAAACATTAACAGCACCAAGAAATAGTATTCAAGTGGTTCTGAAAATCCTTCTCCACCTCCGTACGTCTTCACCATTTGACTTTTATTTACCAAGGGCAGTACTTGCAGAGGCTTAACTCATAATGAAATAAATCCACGCTTCTTGTGTGTTACTGTAATGGTTTTGCTTTCCTTCCAGTATGAGCCTAGTGGAGGTAGGGCTGGTACCCAAAGTGCATTTGGGTGAGGTGCTGGGGAAGAGGCAGCAGCCAGCCAGAGAAAGGGAGTATGGAGCAGAACCACATGACCCTAGGCCAAGGTGAGGGAGGCGGTGCAGCAGGACTCGAGGGGTCAGAAGTACCTTGCCAGCATCTCTGGAAGTCTGTCAGCCTTCACCCCTTCTCTGTGTCCCATTTCCCTATGCTAAAGAAAGACATGTACCTATGGTGTCCATATTTTTCTATTACTCTGTGCAAAATATTTTGGCCCCTTAACTGTTACATTTATAGAAAATCACTGTGATATATTCTTGTAGCAAGTAGAATATTTGAAATCAAGATGGTTTCTGTGGATTTAATAAACCAGTGGTGTGGAATGATAGTATTTCATCATGTGAGTGGCTAAAATTCTTTGTGAAATATTTGTTATTGCCAGAAGAGAATATTACAGTTAGACAGATGGAATGATAATTATTTTTCTCAAAAACAAAAGAAAAAATGGCTTTTGTGTAGACAAAGGCTCTGGTGTAGTCTAAATTATTGTTCAGAACCAATGTTCTTTGTGAGGACAATTTCACCACACTGTCCTCTTTCCATTTTAAAAAGTATAGATAGATGGGAGTGCAGGTTTTATGCAGTTGTGGATTTTACTCTTTGCTTTATCGTCATTACTTATTCTCTGATTTCATTAAGTTAATACTCTGGAGATTAGTTTCCTCTTGACTTTATTCTTAAAGTAATACATCAAGAAAATTCACGATAATACACAGAAAGGCTTAGTGTTTGTTTTGCATCACATGTGCCCAGCATGTGGTACATTCTTATTCATAAGAATTTCATTCTTATTATTTTCATTTCATGGTGTACCTTTTTCACATTTTTTTCTTTTTTTCAGTACTGGGGATTGAAGGCAAGGCCTTTATATTAAGCGACATCCCCAGTCTTCTTCTCTTTTGTTTTACGAGTCAAGGCCTTTTGTACCTTTGTCTACCGCTTTTAGCATATGCTTTGTGGTTATAAGGCATAAGCACGATAATACAGTGAGTATTATTTTTTTTAATTTTTATTTGTTATTTATTTGGTACAGGATCTTGCTACACAGCTCAGACTCATAATAATCCCCTCCTGTCTCAGCCTCCCCAGTGCTGGGATTACAGGTGTGCACCACCACACCCGGTTTCGGTGGCCGGCACAGTGGCATGTCATGTGGTACCAGGAATTGAACCCAGGTCGTTTTGCTTGCCAGGCAGGCACTTAGACCACCAAGCTATCTCCTCAGCCCAATAAAATATGTATTATAATAAACTATATATCAGTGTTATGAGCTAGATAATATTATGAATGTATTTTACTAATATCCATGTATTTATAAGAAATAGTATTAAGGCTGGCAAGATAGTTCAGCAGATTTAGGCAAGCACAACAACTAGGGTTCGATCCCTGGCACCATGTATCACACCAGCCCTGCCCCCAAGGAAAATTAAGCCATCTGGCGAGTCCAACCATGGTGGCCCACACCTGTAATCCTAGCATGGTGGGGGTAGGGGGTGAAAACAGGAGGATTGGAACTGCATAGTGAGGCTTTGTATCAAATACATTTAAAAAAAGAAAAACTGTTAACATTTGCACACCAGACTTTTATAAAATCAATAAATGTAACTTAAATGTATTTTTGAGCTTTGCTTTTATGTCATTGTGTTTCTAGGTTACATGCATGTTCTCTGAGTGATGGGGATGGGAAAAGGTGAACAAATACTAGTACAGCTGAAATATTGAAATTGTTCTTTTACTGATACTGAAATAACCTTGCCCAGAACAAGCCTGAGTTAGGTCTGGCACAGGCTGTACTTATGGCATTTCAAAAAGTTACAGGAAAATCACCCTGGACCTCTTCAGAATAACTGTCCCTTTATAAGAAATGGACAAAAACCTACAATGTGTAAGACTTTGTCTTTCTGGAAAGTTGAAAAGTATTCCTAGAATGAGATTAAATTAATTCATGAAGGGTTTTCTGTTCTTTGCATTTGAAAAGTTACAAAATTTGCAGAATTTTCAGGTCACTTACTAAAACCTGACTTGTTGGGGATGAAAACAGAGAAACCTAGGCTTTCAGTGCCTAGCTTGAAAGAGATCTCTTCACTGAAAGCGAAATGCCAAGTAAGTTTTACTTCTGGGGCCAAGGAGATAGCTCAGCGGTCTAAGTACCTGCTGGGCAAGCACAGGAAACTGAGTTTGATCCTGGGTATTATATGCTGTGCCACCATGCCAGCCCCTGAAACTAGGCATGGTGGCAACATGCCTGTAATCCCATCACTGGGGAGTTTGAGACAGGAGGATCAAAACTAGACTGAGCTGTGTAGCAAGTAAATAAATAAAAAAATGATTTTTTTGAAAAGTTTATTTGTTTTACCTGCTATAATAATAATAGATTATTATGAGACAATGTAACTACTTTTATAATTAACCGTATAGTTGTATGATACCATATTCATTTTGTTAAACAGTGGCAAGATAATATCCCCAAATTAATATTTACCTTTGGAAAGGAATAGAGCAATGGATTAGTTAATGGCTAGGGAATTAGTTGTCACTTTTAAAAAATAATTGATTTTTTAGAATGCATTGTTTAAGTCTTTTTCCTCCTCCTCTTCCTCCTCCTCTTTCTCCTCCTCTTCCATCTCTTCTTTTTCCCTGAGACAAGTAAATATTTTTATCGAATAAGAAGCATAGGCCAGGCATGGTAACTCACTCCCACAATCCCAGTACTCAGGAGAGGCAGGAGAATTATTGCAAGTTTGAGAACAACTTGGGCCACAAAGTAAGCTTAAAGCTAGCCTGAACTACATTGTGAGACCCTCTCTCAAATACAGACTGAAAATTTTTGATCTGCTAAAGTTTTTCAATACCATACCTGCTTTTATTAAGATACACTCAGCTATCTGGACTCAGTGCTCATCCCCCCATATGCTTACTGATGAAGCTGAGTACTCGCAAGGTGCCGTCCCAGTTAGCCCAGCTAAGGGAACTTGGTAAGATGCAAAGGTATAGGAATTAAGTTTTTATTTAATTAAACTACTTTCCATGATTGCTTGGCAGAATAAAATAATTCAATATTGATGTGAATGTACAGTTTTATAAAGAGGCACACAAATGAATATATAATGGGTCAGATGCAACTGCTGTTAAAATGCCAGCATGACTGGTAAGTTTCTTATTTCTTTATTAGTATTCATTCTTATCTTGATAGACATATAAATTTTTCTCTTTCAAACCTAGAAGTACAGACTGGGTATGCATTAGGTTATCTCTGCAGTCCTACATGGTGACGAGGATCCCCATAAACACTAGCGTAGCCATCAAGACCTGTACAAATCTGTCTTTCATTTGTTTCATAATTGAGATTTCTGTGGTGTCCCATTATTTTCTGTTTTCAGTACTTTACCTTTTTTTTAATTTCCTTCATTTTGTTTTGATTATAGCATGTTTGCTTAGTTTACAGCAAGCAGAAAATAAGCTGGATCTTGTTTTGATCCAACATTGATGTCTTAAACATTGCTCACAATATTTATTAAAAAGAACATATGTAAACATCTTTTTAGAAGCTTCTGTAAGAAAATACAAAGTTTAACCTCACAACTTTCCTCTGCTAGAACTGCAAACTACTGCTACAGTTTTTTTGTTGTTGTTGTTGCTTAAACTACACATCCAAGAAAATCTTAAAAAATTAAAGAAACGTGAATATAAATGATTGCATAGCAGAACTTCAGCTAGGGGTGGCAGAGGGCTGAGGCAGAAGGACCACAGGTCTGAGACCAGGCTGGGCAACTGAGGGAGACCCAAACTCAAAGTAAAAACTGTAGCTCAAACAGTAAAGAAATGAAAATTAGAAATACTATCAAATATACAAAGGTTCTAGAATCAGTCCTTTAAACACATTCCACAAGTGATATTTAAATACCACTTTTTTTTTGTTCTTTACAAGCAAGGCCTAGATTTCTAAAAGCAAAACTGAAAAAGAAATTCTCTAAAAGGAATTGTTTCCCTCCAGTATTTCTTTCATGTATCCATAAGCAAGCACTCTGAGATTTTAAAAGATATTACCTGTTACTCTGAAATGACTCTGGACATTTCATGTCATTTTTTACTGTCTCCAAAATGATCCTTCAGAGATACTAGAAAAAATTACAGTACTTGAAGGCATTAATTCCTCATTTTTAGTTAGGTACTCCCATGATACAAAGAAACTCAAAAGATGTGACTCTTCCTTAAACTAATCCTGTTTTCCAAAATTATATTAAATGTCCTGGCACCACAGAATTGCCTAGAATGGGCGTGCTGTCATCCAGCTTGCCTCACAGCAAATAAACTGAGATGTGAACAGCAAGCCTCGCTCACAAACAAGTAGGCAAATTTTGATACAAATGCACACACTCAATGCTATAAGTATCAAAATTCAGTTCCTTTACACACACACACACACACACCTACATTGAAAACAGTTTACTCTTACAGCAGTAAGAAAACTAAGCAACAATGTCAACGCTGCTCCTTACATTTTCGCATAACTACTAAGACAGTTCTTTTCTCCTTCAAATCATTTCTGCTATCACTGACCTCAAATTTTAAGGGGAGCTTTTCTGATGTGTTTATGTTCCAAATATTCATAATATTCATATTATGTTCCAAATGGTTCATATTATGTTCCATAGAAATCAGGAAAAAAAGGCATCACTGCCTAAGACAGTGTGGTGAACAAAGGAACTACTCCACAATGCACCATCAGTAAGCTGTTGTCCGAGCCCGCCCACCTTGAGAAACGTAAGGTGAACCCTGGACCTAAATGTTTCTGAGCAGTGTAGCTACAACCTCATTTCTGTCTCAGCAAACTACATTTCTTGGTTAACAGTTCTACCAAATGTGGATATGAAGGTTTAATAAGACAATATTGCAAATCATGGTCAACCAACATCTTTTCATCAAATACTTCAAGCCTAAAAAATGAGAATCTTTACAAAAATGTACAGAGATGCCACATATTGGTAGCTGCCCATAACATGAAACTAACTGGACTCTTAAAAGTGTCTTCTCAACAGCATATCATTTTAATTCTAACCATTGCCTGGTACGGGGAAACTAACAAATGTTTTTTACATAGCTTTGCAACATTGCAATCCTAATAATTTAAGTATACCAAACTATGAGTAAAATGAATGATACATGCCTAAAACTTATCATGGCTTGTACTATCAGTGGCCACTGGATTTAGGACTAGTCCAAGACCTTTTTGACCTAGACCTAGCCTGTGGTCTTGACTGAGATTTGGATCTAGACAGTTCTTTTTTCCTCAATTCCTTTTCATATCTTGAACCAGATTTACAGTGTGTTTTGGAATATGTTTTAGAGGTGCCTCCAGTTTTGGTGTGAGATGCAGATCAAGAACGTGATTTAGCCTTCATTTCTTTCTTGGACTGGGACTGGACTGTGATCTTGAATTGGATTTAGATGTTGGAAAAAGTTCAATTTCAATGTTTGAATCTATCATTGTCAGAATGGCTTCTGCTATGTCGTGATCTTCCAGTCAGTCTGTTTCTGGGACCAAAGATCTTCTTTAGTTGGAATCGAAAGACCAACTTCTTGATCGCCTCCTTTCATAGCTCTGGCTCCTAGAACGTCTATATCTGTCATAATCATCATAACATGAAGAACTGTACATGTTCCTTCTTAGCTTTCATTTGATTTGGTGTCTTCCAATCCCCCTGTGTAAACTGTAAGTCCACAAATCCATTTTCTGACCAGATTATGTAGATTATCTTTAGCATCACAAACATCCTCAAATTGAATATAAGCAACTCCTCTTGGACATTGCATGTAGAAATCAAGTGAAACATAGATATCAATTATTAGACCATAGCGGCCAAATTCACACCATAAATCTTCAGACCTAGTGTCATCAACCACATTCCTGATGAACAGGGACATGTTAATGGGGTGCAGGTAGGGGGATGTGACGGTGGCATCAGTCTAGATGCAGAGCACTAACAGGCTCAGCAAACCATCCACAACTGCAGCAGCAGCCGCAGCAGCTACTCTGTAATTTACCTTTAAAATTAATGCTTTGTGTGCTGTGCCAACACCGCCCAGGGGGTGGCATGCTGAGACAGTGACTGGGCATGGTAGTGTGTGCCTGTAATCCCAGCACTTGGGAGACTGAAAACATGATCACTACAAGTCTGATCTGTGTAGTGAGACCCTGTAAAACCCTGTACTAAAATACATTTTTTTAAAAAATTGATACTGTGGAAAATTTAGTTCACATAATCCAGTTGTGTATTATTGAGGCACTCCAAATATTTACCAACTGAAGGAAAATATTCAAATATTATTTGTAATTTAAAATAATTTAGAAATATAGCAAGAGTTAGATTATTAATCTTTAAAACTCCTTCACTAAAGCTGTGAGAAGCCTTATTCTAGACAGTGGCTTCTTGCAGAAAGAGGCATCCTGTGAGTACCAGGTATGGGAATGGGACAGGAGAATGATAAGAGGTGCGTGAGAGAGAGGCCATCCTGGAGCTAGAACACCTGGATGGAAGATGCTGCAGGTCACTGCTCCGAAGACCAGGACTGAGGACTCCAGCAGTGGCCATCGTCTTTCTACCCTCCTCTTGCCCAACACACCGTGGCAGTTTCTAATATAGAGTAAAAGTAGCAGGGATACTTTTATTTTTTATCATTGCTTGAAAATAGTCATTTTTAAGCATTACATGTAGATGACTGAATTTAAAACGCTGATATACACAAAGATATATTTGCATTGTACTCAACATTTTTATTGTTAACCTGGGACATCTTCAAAAATCAATTACTGTGTCTTGGGTCTAGGCGTCTCCCCGGAGCCATGCAGTCCTGGGTGGCTGACTCTAGAGTGTGTGGCTGATTCGTGGTGCAATGCTAGGATTAAGGGTGCTAGCATGAAGGGTGTGCAGTCGATTACAGAGTCAGCCCACTGATCGGTGTGCACTGCCCTAACCTTGGTAACCTGGATATAATAGAACAGGGGCAGAAAAAGCTGCTAGCATCCCTTGCTCACTTACTTTGCTGCCTCTGCCTGCCATGCCCTGCTTTTCCTTGGGACTGCCCGTCTGCCACACCAGCCTGCCTTGGGGCCAACTGACTGTGGACTAAAACCCCTGTGAGCTGTGAGCTAAAGCAACCTTTCCTCCTGTAAGTGTTGGATATTTTGTCTCAGCAATAAGAGTAAGGCAGTTTCAAAGAGATTCCATTTTCAGTACTTTTTATCCCCAGTAGAGTGTAGAACCCAGGGCCTAACATATGCTGAGCAAGGCTGCTACCAGTGAACTACATCCCCTGCCTCTTTCTTATGTTTTTATGTTGAGTTTGGGTCTCCCTCAGTTGCCCAGGCTGGTCCCAGACCTATGGTCCTTCTGCCTCAGCCCCTCCACTACCCCTAGTTGCAGGAATCACAGATGTGTACCATCATGCCTGCCCAGTTGCACCTCTTAATGCCAATTTTGTGGCAAACATAACATGTTTTATAAACTAGGAAATAGTAGTTTACAAGTTTTTCTGAAATCATTGACTTTTATAGGATATTGGGAGATCACAAAATGTCAGTGAAAACTCTCCTAGAATCCCTTAATTCCATTTTCTGTTACTTTTGCAAAGAGAGATGGGAATGTCAGAGTTTCAGTTTGAAATTAACTCTCTGAAAATCAAAACCGGAAGTGAGTTTGCATAGGTACTAAACATATTTATGGCTAATCATGCTGTTAAAATTAATAAAGCTTTGGGGCCAGGGTGATGGCCTGGGAGCCTAAGCACCTGCCTGCCAAGCACAAGAACCCAAGTACAAGTTCAATTCCCAGTACCATACACCATGCCAGGCCCCTAAACCAGGTGTGGTGACGCACTGGGGAGGCTGAAACAGGAAGATCACTGTGAATCTGAGCCGCATGGCAAGACCCTGTATCAATAAATAAAACTTTTAAAAAATTAGTAAAGCTTAGTTTAGAAGTGATACTTTAGTTAATTCTTCCTTGAAATGAAGCAAATGTCCAAAAATTATTTAATTTGTTTTATTCATTTTAATGAGAAAAAAGAGAAACTAGCAAGCAAACAGTTTGAAAACAGGTTACTAGGGCAGTTACAGTGATTAATACATTGCATATTGTTGTCTTCATAGTAGTTATTCAGAGGACAAGATGTGAATGTGATATCTTGTCTAAGCAATTTTAGTGCAAACCTTTCTTCTCAATGAACTAAGAGAAAGTACCTGTATATCTATGATTTTATTTAATTTGGATATTATACTTTCTGTTGGGTTTTGCAGTAGACTCAGCTTCCCTTGACTGGCTGGCCATTATATTGAAAATAGCCAGAGTTACTGGACACAAAAGTTGTTGCCCACAAAATGTAAATGAGGAAGTGGGCTTGGTACTTGTGGTTCTGGCAGAACGAGGAGCAGAAGAGCCAGGCTGCCATTTCAGGGTTGTCTGTGGGTGACTCCTGTGACACGCCTTCCCCTCCTGGGGGTGGTTGGAGTAGTGTGGTATTGCTGATGGGCAGAAACCCTGCTTCATGCCTAAGAAGACCCGTTGAGCCCCCTGGCTTTATTTTACAGCTTCATGGCAAAATCTAATGATCAGATTAAAAAATAAGAATTCTGAAGTAGAGAAATATTTTCACCAAACTTGAAAGTGTTTCCCTAATTAATGGTACTTCTGTGTAGAGTCCAAGGCAAAGAGCAGGTTCTGATTGTATATGCCACCTGAGCACAGGTGCTCAGTATTTGTTCTCCCCCAGGCTCCAGGGAAATGAAATGAGGGGCAAATACAGACTCTTAAGAAAAACAGGTGGTGAAAAGAGACGACAGAATGAAAGACATGAACAAATTCCGGGAACAAGTTACAGAACATGCATTCATAATCTGTTGAATTTTCAGCACAGCAGAGCCAAGATGCCAGCATTAAAAATAGTTCTGTAAGCCAGATGTGGTGCACACCTGTAACCCCAGCACTCGGGAGGCTGGGGCAAGAGGATCACCATGAGTTCAAGGCCAGTCTGGGCTACATAGTGAGACTCTTATCTCAAAAACCCCACATAAAAAGGTTAAATAAATCTGTAGAAGTCAAAATCCTAAGTACTCCCCTCCCCTGCCTGGTTTTGGGGTGTTTTCTGGCCAAACATGGCTCCTCCCAAGCAGAGAGAGTCTTCTCTGAAAAGATGAGCTCCCCAAAGGGATGCATATGCACAGTACTTGAGGTCTGGAGGTGAAATGGCCAGCTTCCCAGCTGATCACTCTCCAGTGAAATTAGCCTGTCAGCAAGCCCCTTCAGGCCCCGACTTCCGCTTAAGCTCTAGCGTGGCCTTCTCCAGGAGGACTCACCAACGAAGCAGCGTGAAACCAGTTCTGCTGTCACAGCGTCAAGGCTGGGGCAAGCTGCACACCTGGAAGAGGAGGCTAGGAAGAAACATCAGGAATCCAGAGAAACACCCATTTATTACTTGAAAGAGATCACAGAACAGAGGATATCTATTAAACAAAAACAGGATTTTTTTTTTAAAGTGTTCAAGTATACTAGCTCTTCCATTAGAAACTAAAAATGTTACAGAAATAAATTCATGACTGGATAGCCCAAAATGAAAACGTTTCCCAGAAAGTAAAATTTTCAAAAACAGAAGAAGAAACAAAAAACTCAAGAAAGATCTCCACAAGGCTCAACATTTGAATAACGGATGTTTTGGAAAAAGGAATGAATGCAGCTTTTTAAAAGAGAAAACTGATACACTACATGATGTGTATAATAACCACAATGAGAGGGATTATGTGCTTTGGATTAATATAGACTTAGGAAGAATAAATGGGGAGAAAAAGGCAATTTAATAGTTAAAGCAGCTGTTTATCCGGAGAGGAAAGCATTGCACAGGAACGGACGCACAATCCGCTCGGCGCCCCTGTGACTGTACACGATAGACACTAAATACTGATTGTAGTCCCTAAATGTCAGGACCCAGTCAGTGGGTCGGGGAGGGAGGCGCACAACGAGATGCAGGTGGTGTAATCAGCCTCCTATTTGATAGAAGTCGAGTAGCCTGCTTAGAAGACCAATCACAAAAGAAATG
>PVKA01000925.1:119229-167406 GCA_004027165.1 Ctenomys sociabilis
AGTACTGTTGTATTTAGATTCCAGCAATCCCTGTATTAAAGTTCTTGGGCCTGAGGGTGGTGCTGTTGGGAAGTAATAGAGGCCCGGACTGGTGGAAGGTCATAGGTCACCGCGGGGGGGGGGGGGGTGCACGCTTGAACAGCGCTGCGGGGCCCTGCTGCTTCCTCTGCTTTTACTCCCTGGCCATGAGGGAAGCAGCTTTTGCTTTTGCTCCACCGTGTGCTCTCCCCACCCACAGAGCCAAAGCAGCAGGGCCAACCAACCATGGACTGGAATCTCCAAAACCATGAGCCAAAAATACATCTTTTTTTTTTTTTTTTTTTTTTTTTTACTAAGATTATCGTTTCAGGTATTTGCTTTACTGACAGAACACTAATGTAAGTTCCATCTAATTATTGAAGTTATAAGCATGTTTTAGTTTGAGGAAAATATTAGGAGACCAAGTCCTTTATTTTGTACCAGGGATCAAACTCAAGATCTTGCACTTGCCTGGCAGGGTCTTAAGCACAAAGTCCTTTTTCAACAAAGCCTAAACATAAACAAAACAAAAAAGGGCCGACCAAATAGCTCAGCAGATTAAAGAACCTGCAAGCAGGTGCAGGAGCTGCTGGTTCAATCCCTGGGCCTGCCATGCCGGCTCCACCCCCAGCGTGTGCTGAGACAGCGATTGAGGCTGGGCATGGTAGTGCATGCCTGTAATCTCAGCACATAGGAGGCTGCAAACAGGTGGATCACTACTGTCCAATCTAGTAGTGAGACCCTGAAAACCCTGTAGACCCTTCCCTAAAATATACAAAAAAAAAAGCCTGCCACACAGTTTTGACCCAACCCTGAGCATCACAGTATAAGGGACATTAACTGCACAGGAGGGTAACTGGGGGGTGGCTGCCCACATCTTCTGTGCAGGTTGCCCTCATCAAATGTCCTGCACAGTCACCAGAGTCCTGCTTGCCTTAATGCCCATCAGTTTCTGTTCTTTAGGGACAGAGGCCTCACCTGTTCCTTCTGCCCTGAGCCCTGCAAATTTGTAGCCAGGACTGTTTCTAACAGATACATTGTTTGGATTCTGGCCTGAGGTTGCTACTCTTTCCTTTGACCCTGACCTCCTTGTGGCCTGTAGTTTTCTATGCAAGGATTAGAGTAAACCGGCATCTCATCCCTACCCACATCCCTGCCATAGAACTGGAAAATCGTGTTGCACAACACCCTAGAAAGGTGGTCCCAAATCTTTTTTAGGTTAATTCTGTGTTTTTAAAGGAAGGGTTGGGAAAGGGCTGTTTCAAATTGTGAACTGCATACTGAGTAAAATGGTTTTCATAGGAAAGAATGCAAATGTATAGTTAGGGGAAGAAGGAAGTTTACATTGTTGTCCAGATTGGAAAGTCCAGAGTTGTCACCTCATGATGACCTCAAGTAGAAAGGGACACTGGCTCCTTCTCAAACAAGGACTCCCCAGGATTAAAATTTGATCTCACTAACAGTGCAGGACTCAGTGGACTTCACAGGCTGAGCGTCACCTAGGGCTTTAATAGTGCCGCCCCAGGTAGTCGTCGCGCACTGGCATGCAGGGTGTGGAGCGGGGCAATGCCTGTGTCACTGAGAAGAACCCGGCCCAGGGCAGGCAGGGTGCTGCATGCTGAGACCGTTACACACTGAGCTACAAAGGGATGCAACTGAGACAGTCAAGGCACTGCTAGAGTATAAAAGGAAAAGTTCATTAATACTGAGATCAGGACAGATCTCTTTGAGGAAGTGACTTACACGCTCAAACCTGAGTGGTGTGTAAAGAGAAAGAGAAATGTAAGCATAGCCCAAGAGGGTGAGAAAGACCTGGGCCATGGCTCTGCCTGAAAGGAGTCCTCAGGAGCTCAGGCCTCTCCTTACAGAGTGGGAGGAGTCCAGGGAGTCACATGAGATTGTGCTGCAAAGGACAAGGGCCCCAAGAAGCTGAGACTGAAAACATCTACTTTTAAAATTATATATATAGTAGGAAGCCACCTGTGGGGGCTTGGGCTGCGATGGCCAGTGTTAAGCAGCAAAAACAGAGTGAAAATCTGCATCTTCACATGGCACAATGATGGTAGTTTTCTTGGACAGGAGTTTTCACACCTCACTGCTGGTTTTCGACCTCATAAACATAGGTTCAAATTCTGCTTCTGCTCTCTGCTTGTCACATGGCCTGAAGCAAATGCCTCAGTCCAGTGAGCTTCCCTTTCTCCCGGGTCAGATGGGCACAGTCACGCCATCTACCACAGGCTGCACCAAGGAAGGACATCCAACCCCCAATGACTTCTCAGGATGTAGCTCTGGCGGGATGGTGCGAGTTGAGGACTCTCAGCAGATGTATACAGGAGCAGAATAATAAGCTATCTAGTCATTGAATAGAAGAGGGTAAGTGTAATTTGTTCTCAGAATTAAAGATGGAAACCACAAAAATGCATTTATTTAATCATCTTGGTGAGGGGAAAACTCAAAAAGCGTACTATAAAACTTGAATAATTTTGCTCCTTTTCTTTATGGGTGTTTATACTTCATGGAATTACGAGATTTAACAGCTTTTATGCCCGAATTTAGAACACAAACATGAGAGATTAGTGTGAATGGTCATTTAGACACATTCAACAATCCCTGGTATATAATTACCAGTACATTAGTCATTTTCTCAAGGAAGTTTTTGGAGACTGTAACTTTTTTTAAAATAGGAAAAAATTGCTAGCCTGACCTGCTTCATGGTGATTCATTTTTTTCCCATTTTACTCCATAAAACAAACCAAGAAGCCAGATGTTTAGTTGCCTACGATGAAAGCCATTTCCTTAGAAATCCTGCATGAAAGCACAAGTGCTCCTCTAGAGTGGCAGGGTCTGTTCAGAAGGTAATCATGACTGGATTGAGGCGGTTGAATATGACCATAAGAATGTTGCTCATAGCAACAAAGAGCACTCGTAGGTATATTAATTCTCTAAAATAAGCTGTGTCTAATAATTGTATGTGGAATTTTCCTGTTCTACTGTACTGAATGTTCTTGCTTTTTGATGATTATGTTGACCTAAATAATATTCAGTTTGGTAGATTTGTAACCTTTAGATTATTTCCATTTGCTTAAAAATATTCCATTTCTTTTTTGCAGAATATTTTTCACCTGTTAACACACTCTGTTCTTTTGGGGAATGTAAATCAAATGTAAGGATGTCAAGATACAATGGGGTAAAAGTCTCTTGTTTCCCCATATTTATAAATGGCAGAATGAAATCAGTAATTTGTAGTTGTTCTTATTTTAAAAGATAAAAATAGAGTAGGAACTGGAAGTATAGCTCAGTAGGTCCTGGGTTCAGTCTTCACCAAAAAGACAGAAGGTAAAGAAATAAATTTCTAATATGTCTTATGTTTGTTTAGTCTCATGGGGACTGTACTGCTATTCAGCTCTTACAATGCTCTAAAATGTGAGTGTAGAGCTGGTATTTTAGCTGTTTTCTTCTTTGTTCTTGGTTCCTTAAAATAAAATTAGTGGGGGCTGAGGAGATAGCTTGCTGTCGTAAGCGCCTACCTGGCAAGCTCCAGGACGTGGGTTCCATCCCTGGTACCACATGCTTTGCTGGCCCTGGAGCCAAGCATGGTGGTGCACACCTGTATTCCCAGCATTAGGGAGGCTGAGACAGAAAGACACTAGAGTCCAAGCTGCATAGCAAGACCTGTATCAAATGAATAAATAAAATTAGTGACTTATTATCCTAAATAGAAATTCAGAAAATGGCCAAATCTAAAATTTACCTGTTCCAAAGATAACAAAGCTTGGGGCTGGGAAGATAGTTTAGCGGCCTAAGCACTTGCCTGACAAGCACAAAGTCCTGAGTTCAATCCCCAGTACCACAAAGAAAAAGATACAAAGCTTTGCCACAAAATTTTATTTATCCAGAGATCAGATTCTAGGTGGCATTATTTTGTTCTGCACCATAAACTCCTTTTTTACCTTTGAAAAATACTGCAGCTAGACCTGAGCTCTTCAGTATCAGTAATGATCACAAGACAATTTTTTTCTTAAAACTTTTTTTCCATGTGTTACTTTTAATTTTCACCTTTTTAAATGGCCTGGCAATGTAGTTTTGTTTATGAAATTTTTCTGGAACAGAGAGGCTGACCCAGCAGTCTCCATGGTATAAGTGAACCCTGGGAGAGTCACAGTAGGCACTTGTGTCACTCCTTCACTCTCTTTGCCTTCTGACTTCATTGCATTTTTTGACTTCTCAGAGAGTGGTCATTTAAACACAGTCAGTAAGAAGTAAAGCACTGAAGGGAGATCAAAGGGCCGAGGCCCTAGTTGCTCTTCCCTGTGACTCAGACACAGGTAGCTGCTCTGGGCCGAGCCTAAGCTGAAGGAGTTGGACTGTTTTCTCTGAGGATGCTTCTGTCCCATTGGGAATGATTAAAATGTCCATCCTGATTTTGTGTGGAAGGTTTGGAACGAACCATTGCTCATTTCTCTCCCAGCTTCAGTGAATTGTGAAGTTCTAGGTTTTGTATTACAGACATCTCTTAATTTGGAGGTAATATCAATGGCCATTTAGAGAACTTTGATTGTCCCCCATAAAAACTATCATGGTAGCTTGTAGCTATGTCTTCTCTGCCTTAGCATTTACTCAGTCATGGAACAAAGATCTATTGACCTCTGTGCTAAACACCAGATACTCTTGGGCCCTGAAAATAAATATACTGTGTAATACCATTGTCTTCCCCTTAGCAAGTACATGTGTCTTGATCATTTGCTCATATTTTCAAACCAAGACATCAATGTTTAGTAATGTACTCCAAATCTGTTAACCTCTTTCATATAATCCTTTCCTAAATTTGTTTTAGGAAAGGATTATATTATTATTAATTACTCCCCCGATTAATTTGGAAGTTCAGTATAGAGAATAGGAAACATAAATATGGAGCAGACAAGACACAACCTCTAGTTCTAAATTGATTTTTTTTTCATTTTTACAACTTTTAAATGCCAGTAGATTTGTCAGTTTAGATTATCAAGATGATTTACATATCTTACCTGCAGTTCCTTTGGTTTCCCAATATTTATTATGTACTATTGACCAAAAGGACAGCTTTTATTAGTATTTAATTATTCATAAGATTTTATAATCTTTTTGAAAACATAGCTTCACTTGCTTTCGAGAGGTTTAGCTCTTTCTCCTCTTCTTGCAGTTATCCTTCTCCTCGGTTGGGTTTCTCCCCACATTCTTGCAGTCATAAGTAATGAAGGGCCAGGTTCATTTCCTCCCACTTTTGCACACTTAGGACACCACAGACTCGCTTCATGCGTATGTACCTTAATGCTCACTTGCCAAAGGTGACATTATTTCAGTGTGGTCAGATTGATTATTCTTTTTCTCCTTCTGTGACTCACTTGTGACTTCCAGTGCTATCTGTTGGTAAACTCCATGCTGTTTGCAGCATACTTTTACCTGGTATAACTGAGAAGTCAAAGCCTGTAGTTAAGCAAGACCCTAAAGAAATCAGAGGAAGAAATTCAATACTCAACACCGCTTACTTGAAAGCATGACTTCAAAACGTGAAACTTTTCAACTTGTGCTGGGGTCAGAAATGTTGGTTATTGAAAGAATGACTAGCATGTAAGTAGGCCATGATCTAGGGCCAGTGCGCAGTTGAGGAGTTGCCTCCCTTGTGTGGAAACATTGTTGCTGAGAGGTAAAAGCAACATTTGATGATGATGATGATGAAGACGCACTGAGTAGAGACATGTCCCATGATTGGCCTTCAAGGGAAATGTTGGAAACATTGTTTCTGGCTCCAGTATTGTCCCATTAGAACTTTTCTGTACATTTCTCAATGTGAGTACATTTAGAGATATTAATGTAACAAATAAGGAATAAAAGTCACTAATGAAATAGTACACGTAGGCTTTCACTCCACGTAAGAAGACACTATAACTTTTATTTTCATAGTAACATCTGACTACTCTAAAAAATTCAGTCCTCAGCCAGGCAGGATGGCATATTACTATAATCACAGCATTCTGGAAGGCTGAGGCAGGAGAATTGCACATTCTAGCCAAGCCTGCGCAATTTAGTGACTTAGAACTAGTCTTGAAAAGGGGGGTGGTGATGGGAGGGACAGGGCTATGACTAAATATGAAGACCCGGGGATTAATCCCTAGTATCACATAAATAAATAAAAATTCAGTCTTCTAGTCATCTAATTGGGGTATGGAAATTGATAGTTGAAAGATATAGTGTGAGTTCATCTCTTACTACTAAGAACTTCTTTTTTCGCATATTTATAGTGCAGGGACCTTCATGTTCTCAGTTTGCACCACTTACATCTCAGCAGCAGCTCCAGAAGGCCATCACAGGGAATCCTCTATCCATGGTCACAGCCATAATGTCTCCTCTTCTATAGACCTCAGACTGGCCTGGAATTCCCCTCCCTTCCTCTTCCAAACCCTCCTTCCATAGATTCTTGCCTTCACTCATTTGTAGCCAGGGATTTTGCAAGAAGAACAATATAGGACACTTAATTTATAGAATTATTTTATAATAGTTACCCAAAAAATCATATACAAAGAGAGTGCAAGAAATGTGTCCACATACTGGAGACCAAAGACTCCAGTGTCCTGCATGAGTCTAGCTGAAGACCTGGAGCCCAGAGAGCCCATGACAGTGTCTCCTGCAGGCCTGCTTCACAGATCTGCACTGGGAAGGCCCAAAGGTCAGTGATGGAAAGTCTGTGCCAATAGGAGCAGGAGCTGTGCCAGCAGGCTGAGGGATCCATACTGGAGCCAGGAAACAGCACTCAAATTAAGAACCAGAGCTTCCCAGAAAAGTACCACAGCCATCCTCAGCAACAGTGAGTTCCTGAGCAACTCTTACTAATAACAGCCAAGTTCATCAAGAAAGTCAGCAGGACAAATTCCTCCAGGGAGAACAGCAGCTCCCTACAGCTTCCCACAGCTTCTTCCCCAGTCCTGCCTCTTACACTGCAGGCAGTGCTCCTCAGGTGGGCCTCCACGCCCAGCACCATGCTGGTTCCTTTCACCTGGGTGTAATAAGCTGACCACCAGTTGTCAATCACCCACCGCGCAATCACAGGTGTTCCAGGTCTGAGGTAAGTTTGGGCACCCATCAGTCTGCAGCAGCCTACCCTAGCCATTGCCCTAGTTTGCTTTTTTCTCTTCCTCAATCTGCCCCCTCCATTTACCCCATCAGATTCCCTCTCACCTTGTCATTCCCTTTCCTAGTGTCCCAAGGAGTTCCTGGCTCTGGCTTAGTATAATGCTTTAAGTGAAATTTTCTGTGCTGATCTGGCAGCTTAATCTCCAGATGTAATCCTGTGCCCCTGGGAAAATGTTAAAAGTTTTGAAGAACTGACTGATACATGAGCTTCTGGTGCACCGTATGTTGGTAACTGGATTCTGGACTGTTTTCTGATAAGGGTGTTTCATGCAGCTACTCAGAAGGGCTTTGTTTGGGGATGGAGGTAGCAAAAAAGAAGGTTTGTGATTTAACACCAAGAATTTTTAGCTCTAACAATACTCTAACAATTTAAATTTCTGTTGTTCTTTTATTTATTTGGACAATTTAGCCATAATAAAATTGTGCAGAAATATACATGTATTTCAAAGATACATGATTCCATAAATGTACACATCAACAGCTGTGTACCTCTGCTGAAGAAAGGATTTCTTTTCATAGACATTTCATTATGCCATGGGAACTAATATTTTAATCCATCTTTTCTGAGAATTTGAGTATCAGGTGGCTGGTCAGACTTCTAAAAGTTTGAGGGGTTTTTTGACTAGTTTTCTGTGCAAGTAAGAGTGCTGAAAAAAGGTAAAGGTGTGGCTGTAGAAATACTGACACTTTCAGCTTTCCAAGACATTATGTAGACCATTTACTGTCCTGGTCTCTGGAACATTGGATGTTCAAGACCATCCTTAAAGGAAGATAGAATTCTCTCTTGGTAGAGCTGGACTGTATGAAGTGTGTACTGGGGGACTTCCTTGAACTAAGGTGAAGTCTTTGTCAAGCAGGCCCTTTAATGGACACTTCAGTGCTTTTCGTGGAAAGTATTACTTATTTCTGAGGTAAATGAGGTCCAGGAGCTGTGGTTGTTGGTCTCTTGTTTCATCAATAGTTTTACATAAGCATTCTTCACTGATAAATTTGAGTCAGACTAATGAGTAATAAATCTAAAGATAACCTTTAAAAACTATTGAAGAGCCAAGAAAGTGAATATATAATTATGATTTAAAAGGATGTGTGACTAAAGCCCCCGCAATGTGTTTCCTATGGTACAGGGTGTTCCTTTCTAGTTTAATGCAATTAAATGAAAATTACTTCCTAGTTCCATCAACATAGCCTCATTAATGACTTTAAACTTTGAAAATGATGTAAGGAAATACAGCAGTGCATGATAAACATTGAAGGTTGAGGGGAAAAGTCCAACGCTAAGCCAAAGAGCTAAGAAATAAGATATAGGAACCTAGATAAATTTCTACATTAACTTTCTCACAACGTGTTTTGCTTGAATGTTTGTTTTCCTCCCAGTTAAAATTGGGCTCACTGCTCAAGAATATATCTTATCAAAAGTTAGAAATGTATCTGAAGTTGAAATTTTATTAAAACTGTATGCTGTACACTCCTGATTTGCCATAAAATTCAATGTAGAACAGAAGTGTAAAACCTTGACCAGTTGGGTTTCGTATGTATTTTGAAGCCACAGGGCTGTCCCTTGGTTTGCTCGTGCTGCATGAAGCTGTTTCTGTAATGCACACTATCTCACATTGGATGAAACCTCTATATATCATCCGCTCCCTTATAAACATTCAAGTAATGACTTCCAAGTGATTCAGGTGTCACACAAAGCCACTGCATTCTTAAAACTGCACTTTAGGTGCTGGAGTGTGGCTCAGTGGTAGAGTTCTCATCTTGTATGCACAAAGCCCTGGGTTCAATCCTAGTATCACCAAAAGCAGTTTGCACACGCTCTCCTATAGAGAAGGGGCCTTGTCTTTAACGTAATACAGTATTAGGTAGAGAACATGTATAATCAGAACATTATGATTTTGGAAATTGAAATGTTTATCTTTTCTTCTACATAACTTAAATGTCTTTGATCCATATTTAATGAAGACCCAACTGTGTGTATAAAGGATTTGGAGCAAAAATATAATAATATTAGCCAGAAATCCAAATTAGTGTGTGATAATAGTAGTTCTGTTAATGTTGAGCTGTTACGAACAGTTTTATTTCTTGCTTTCCAAGCTGTAAAGTGGTTATATTGCTTTCATAAATAGACTTTTTATGTCGCCATGTGTATATATATTTAGAGAGAGAGAGATTCTGAATGACTCATTCTGGAAAGGGGGGGTACAATTTTTAATTTTCAAATAACTTTCTTTCCTTCTCATTTCTTTGCTGAACTCACCAGTTA
Organism: Ctenomys sociabilis; assembly: GCA_004027165.1. Lineage (NCBI taxonomy): Eukaryota > Metazoa > Chordata > Mammalia > Rodentia > Ctenomyidae > Ctenomys > Ctenomys sociabilis. The sequence goes on from PVKA01000925.1 coordinate 128,675, forward strand.
CTACACATAAAAAAGCATTCTCTTTCTTCTATCTCTGCTTGCCGCCGAGGTGGAAATAAGAAAGCCGCAGTCTCTTTCTCCCTCTCCATAAACAAGCTCAGCGCTGGTTCAGACGCTTGGAGCCCTGCCAGAGTGCGTAATGATGTCAGCTGGCCAGGAATGCTCACATTGCTCTCTCTGTGTTCCGCACTCTCTGACTCTACCAATGTCCTTTTAGAGCTCCTTGAACTTTAAGGATTGGATTTTAAAAGCATGCCTTGTTTCAGTATTTGCCTTTCATACACTAGCTTTTTCAAACCCCAAGGATCCTTTTTTTTTTTTTTTTTTGTCTTTTTTGAGACAGGGTCGCACTATGCAGTTCAGGCTAGCCTTAAGCTCACTTTGTAGCTCAGGCTGGTCTCAAACTCACAACAATCCTCCTGCCTCAGCCTTCCGAGTGCTAGGATTACAGGCCTGCACCACCATGCCCGGCTTGAAGATCCTTTTTTTAACAGCATGAGAGTTCGTGCCTTTTGTCTTTGTTGATTAAAAAATACAGATTTTTTTTTTGTCCTTCCATGGCTATGTAGCTCAAGCAAGAAATAAAATGTTGTTGTTTACAAAAAATAAATAAAAAATAAATTTCAGTGCACCATAACTAGGTAAAATAAATACACTAGTTACATTTTACTATCCAAGCACCATGCGGTAGTAAGCAGGGGCATAAGGGAGGTCAGTGGGGGTGGGCAAGGGCAAAGTACATATATGCATAGGTGAAGACACCCCATGGAAGCCCCAAGTTCTATAAAACAAATAAAAATATGTTCTTAACAAAACACCCCAAAAAAATACAGAATGATCAGAAACGTATCAGGTGATGAGACCAAGAGGGTTCACTATCTAATGAACTGAATTTCTAAGGTTAATTATCTCATATGACAAATATTTATATTTTATATCCATATACTAGATTAATGGTTTCATTGATATTAAATATTTTCATTTCACAAATGATAGCATCCACTTATTTTTAGAAGGCAATTCCTGTTTGTAGGTGATCATACTTGGTGATAGGACTCTCGGACATTCCACAGTGTCTCCTGGTTCTTTTTTTTTTTTTTTTTTTGTGGAACCAGGGATTGAACTCAGGCCTTCATGCTTGCTACAGAAGCACTTATTCTACTGAGCCATCTTCCTGACCCCTACAATGTCTCCTGGTTCTTGACTAGCTCATTGGAAACTGTGCTGCAAGTAATTATTAATTTTGTCCTGTAAACCACAGATCGTAGAAAAACTAGGCAGTTTTTTTGTTTTGTTTTGTTTTGTTTTTAATTTAGAGTGATAGTACAGGTGGTAACGTTGTCCCAGTCAACTAAACAGGTATCTCATTTGTGGAGAAGTTGTACGGGCCATAAACAGTTCAGTCCACCTGACATTTAAAGTGTGTAGAAGCTCAATTTTATAGATTTTCACAGAACAGAGTGTTCAATTTCATATATGATGCATTTGAACTTGTCCTATGTAGTTCCAAGTAGTATCTAGAATTCCAGTTCTAGACTGATCCTTAAAGAATATTGACGGAGCTGGGAAGATAGCTCAGTGGCATAAATACTTGCCTGGCAAGCACAAGGTCCTGAGTTTGATCCCCATTACTGCCAAAAAGAAAAAAGAACATAAGAGTCTTGGCTATAAATTTTTAGGTAAGGTCTAGATAACTGAGTGATTCTGGGCTGTTTCTATGTTAGGAAAATTGGACTAAATATGACAAATCCTACAAAATCTGAATAGAGTTCTTTGTAAATATGCAATCAGTATGAGTATATTTATATGGCTTTCTAATAATTAATACACATTAATGACTCAGTTAACCTAAGAAAAAAAACTAGTATTATTTGTATTGTAAATATAGCTGATTTCTAAACTGCTGTATTCTCTCATTAAATTAGCAAATTATACAGGAAAAAAATTAATTTTCTTCAATATTAACTTTTTAATTGAATTGTGTTAACTGTCCAGGCTGATGCTGGATTTTTGTCTACTTTTCATTTCTCTTATGATATGCAGAGTTACAAATAATTTTCTTTTAATCACTAAGTTTTGATTCATTCAAAATATTGGCACTTCTTGAGACTTATACTAGCCAAAGCACTTTAAGCACAGTCAAAACCTTGACCCCTCTGTCTTTTGTCCTAAGTGAATAGCGTAATGATTTTTGAGGAGATGCCAATTCATATACCAAACTATTGTGAATTTTATGTTTAGTCCTTCTAGCATTGCAATGTGGCAAATGTATCCTTTTGATAATTTTCAGAGCATTCCCTTGTGGCTTTATATAGAAATTTCAAAACAAGCTTAAACTAAGCAAATTAAAATCTCTGCGGAATACAGAGATTTTTTTTAAATCTCTATTTTAAGAAATAATTGCAGATTCCAAAAGTAGTTTTCAAATTAGCAAGGAGGTTTCAACCAATGTCTCACGCCCATCTTAGAACTCTCAGAACATCCTCTAGAATTTCACAAGTGAATTTCCAGAGCTAGGAAGGGACTTGGATTCTAGAAAGCATTGGGCATCTTCCCTGTCCTGACATTAGTCTATGTTACAGATCAGATTCTGTGCACTGTTTATGGTTCCACTTATATAGTGGAATACCTTAGTAGTTTGAAACAGAGTGTGCACATGAAAGAGAAAAGGGTAAGATTAAATTGTCATTATTGTCTTTTGGTTTGGGATTGATTGATTGATTGATGATTAATGATTAATGATTGAATAGAATTGAGTACAGGGAGCACCAAACTATATCCCCAACTCTTTTTATTTTTATTTTGAGACCGGGTTTCTCTGTGTAGCTCAGGCTGGCATAGAACTTGAGATCCCCTGCCTCAGCCTCCTGAGGTACCTGGGATTACAGGCATGTACCAGTGCACCCAGCTGTCTTACTGCTTTAGACACAACTGTTGTCTTTCTATGAATGGAATGGTCTCATGAGGCCTACTGTAATTTTTCCATTTATATTGAATGCATAAAATTTAAGTGACATTAATTTAGTATTCCTTTGATTTTTTTTTAGCTAAAGCTATTTGCATTGTATAACTTATAGCATTTCCTAGAGAAGGAAGATTCTGGTTTCCTTTTAAGATCTTTGTTATCCAACTTCTGCACAGTTCCCTGGGTTCACCTTTAGGTTGTGGCTTCTACTTACTATTCCTCTTGTTTCCTTGTTTCCACCATGAACTCCTCTTCCTTCCTTTTTTGTTCATGAGCAGCCAGCCCTGCACTTGCTTCCCCAACAAGGACTCAGTTAATTGTCTTTGCTGCCAACAGTGCACTGCTTTCCACGGACCAGAGTTGTGCAATGGATTTCTTTCTTTCTATTTTTAATGGCCTGTTACTAAAACATGAACCTTTTATTATCTTAACTGTTTCTTTATATCCTTACCTATATTACAGGTCACATCTTTTTTTTTTTTTTTAAACATTAGACATACACATTTAGCATCTGAAAACAATGTATACACACCTCTACAAACTAAGGACCCCAGACCTGGCTCTCTTAGGTGAAATTCATACTTTGACTTTTCCACATCCTGTTGCTAAACAAAAGTGTAGTGTAAACAAAGCAGAGAGTGAAGGTTGAATTGAATGGAGGCTGGTCCAATACAGTGTCTCCTCTTTTCTCTAAAGCCCTGGTGATCAACCTCTTCCCTTTAGTAGGCCATTCCTTCAGTTCTGTAGCTGTCTGCAAAGCTTTTTCTCCCTCTCCTGTAGTTCAATTCTGCTTTATAACAATTCTAATGTTCAATGTGTGTTGGGGAACCTCACTCATTAAATGTTTTAAAATCAGATAGCAGTCTTCAAAATCCAATGATTCCACACCTGTCTCAGTTACTTTTCTCTCACTGCTGGAACAAAATACCTGACACCCAAAATGAAGGAAGGAGAGGTTTATTAGCTCACAATTAGTGGGGCTTTCAGTCTATATGTGGCTGGCTCCCAGGCTCATGGCAGAGGGCAGCAGTTCATGGTGGAGGAGTAGCAGCAACAATGGCTACAGGGAAGGGGGTCTGTCTCCCTTATGTTGCATTCAGACTATCCACCCCAGGCCAGGGTGTGGCATTCACAACCATAATCCCAGCAGCACTCATTCCCATAATCCCAGCATTGGATCAGGAATTAATCACCAAATCCAGAAGTCTACCCCATGACTGTGTGAGACTTTGGGGGAACATCTAGACACAAACCAGAATACCACCGCTTCACTTTTAGGGGTCTCACCATACTAGGAGTAGTAATTTGGTTGATTTTTTGCCCCCTAATATTACTGCACCAAAAAAAAAAGTAGAACAATAAAACAGTTGTTTTCCTGCCACTAAAGGAAACCTAGGTCCTGTAGTTGTATTAAAATTTTATTTTTATACGTGGTCTGAAACAAAAGATACACCAACTAGAGCTTAGGCGTTCTACCAGTTGACTTCCAATAACATCTATCACAATAATACCTATTCATTTTATATTGATGAAACATTAGCAAAATACTTACAGAAATTCTTATTAAAAATAGTTCATTGTGTTGCCTTTTTTTTAAGAACACTAAAGTTGATTTTCAAGCATTAAAAAAAAATAGTTCAATAGTATTGTTAGATCTAAGCCAGTAGAACTCCACAATCTATTATTGTGAGGTCACCCCAAAATATTTGCATCTAATCATTACATTTAAAATTTTAGGCTTGTAAATTTTTGCCTCTTTTTTACTTATAACTATAATTAAGCAATATACTGATGTTGATACTGTTGTAACTTTATTTATTAAAATTGATTTATTCCTTTTCCTCATGAAAGCAAGAGAATCACATCATTGAAATTTATTGTAAATTTTTTAAAAGCATGACAATTTATGCGAGAACTTGCAGGCTTTAAGTCAAATCAGAGTGAAAACACAACCAAGCCAAAGTGCAGTATAAAGTACACTGAGCTAAGCCACATGGGAAACGCGTCCCCTGTGAACAGAGGCGATGATGGCGTGCAGCGTCTCAGCAGGCCACTTCTGGCTGGGTCCCTGTCACCCAAGCATTACCCGCTGTGCCCTTACCCCTGGCTGGACCACACACAGGTCATGTCACCCCTCGTGTCATTTTCATCAGCCAGGTGATATGAATCCTGGCCAGAAATTCATCATTCACTGTTTATCCTGAGAGTCAAATAAGTATTTAATTGTTGGGCAGGTTTAAGCAGACACTGTCATTTCCTGTGTTTATTGCCAATATAACCAAATTATTATTATTTTATCAAGATTATTGAGTGATGCCCCCTTATCAGAGTTCCTGTTTTTCAGTCTAGTTGAAGAACTCAGTAGGTACAATAGAATTAACTTGACTTTCATATCATACATTAAGATTTTGGCTTAGATTTCAGCAGTGTAACCAAGTGAAGCATGATTAATGCAGAAAACTTTCAAAACGATGGTGGTCACTGTATTCATTGGTTTTCTTGTATTTCTTGTAACATTGGTTTTCTAGTACTTAGCAATTCTACTAATTTGTAGTCATCTTAACCTTTGGTTAATCTGTCTCCTGGGTAATTGGACATTGAGAATTCTATATATATATTGGAGTTGTTCACACATTTTCATTTGCTGAGTTTGCTTGTAGACTATGGACTATTTTACTGTAGACCATTCATTAGGGTTGTGACCTGTCACTTCATTATTACATATTTGTGTACAATATGTACACATATATTTTGTCATAAAGCAGTGTTTTATTTTGAAAATACTTTTTGTACTAATAATCTTTAGGCTTAATATTTTACCCATGTAATTTGATTTCTAAAATATTATTCAACTAATTAGGCATTTCTGGATACAGCAAATTACTATTTACTCACCACAGTGAGCAGTTACTCTTTTCCCATTTAGCATGATTAGACATCATCATTGATGATTTCTGCATTTGTAATCTAGTTTGCACCCTAAAACCCGTGTATCGATACATCGTTCGGTCTTTTTGCCGTCTTCCCCCATGTGGCTCCCGCACGAGGCTGTTGTGCATGGCCAAGTGTATGCAGGAATGACTGCTGGTCACAGTTAGCCCTGATTTGGGGAAAACCCCAAAGCTGCTACATTTTCGGGTGAGTAATGTAGGATCGCATCTCAACAGAAATGCAGCTTCTTCTTTTCAAGTCCAGTTCATTGCCTGGATCAAAAAAAAAAAAGATCAGATCAATGAGAAACAGTCTGACAGTTGGACACCGGAGTGGGGTAGGCAGACTGCACAGCTCTGTAGGCCCAGTGCAAAGGAGGAGATGGGAGATGCCAGTTCCCAGGTGGGCATTTCTGGGGCTTTTCCAGGGCAGAATGTGAGAGATCAGAGTAAGATGCATGCCGGCCTTGGAGATCAGAGCCTTGGCCAAACAGAGCAGGAGAAGACTGGAAGCTGCCAGAGTGCCCAGGAGGGCGCGAGGGATGCTGGGAGTGGGAGGGCTGCAGATCTCCTGCCTGCCGCCCGCAGGTGCTGGGAGTGGGTGGCTGGCTGGCCCGTGGTGTTGGGCTGCTCAGAGGGATGCAAACGACGCTAAGGGCGGCAGCTGCCACGTCCTGTGAGGCTGCTGCCAGGCACCTGGGCAGCTGCTCTGCTGCTCTCATCTCTATGATGATCTGGATGTAGAAGACTGATGGTAGGGAGTATGGCTCTATTTCATTTTCTTTTAACTGGCATGGTTTAAAGGCACTCTTGAGGCTTCGCAGAAGTCACTTGAAAACTCGGGAATGGTGCTTCTTCACCTGCTGTCTATCCCTGCCTTTCTTCTCAACTTCTGGCGTTTTCTAAGCAGTGTACTCTCTGAAAGTAAAAGTAGTTTTCTTAATTAATGTGTCATGTAACAGAAAATTCAATTAAAAATTCAAAGTTTATTTTTCAATAATGTAGGCTTATAGCAGTTGATAAAATTAGCAATACTTCTACAAAGTAGAATGACCTTCAGAGACTCAGCCATGGTGTTCCTACCACTTTAGGGCTTTTAGCATATAGCACTATGGCTTGAGTTCCAGTTATCATATGTACAAGTTGGGAATAAGATTGTCTATTCAATAGCTTAGTAAAAGGAAGCAAGGAAGAACACACAGGTGGAGCCACCATAGCCGTGGCCTTAGGCAGTTACATAAACTTGCCTTCTTAGTATACCTCCATCTGGGTCATCATAGCAGAAAAGCACATAGAAAGTGCCTACCAGGGCGAGCTCCCTAAATATTTGCTACTATTACTGTATATTTTCCTCACTACTTTTGAGTCATTACAATGATTTGCTTTTATAACATATTGAAAGTTTTAAAAGAAAATCTTATACAAGGAGGGGACATAAACCTCAGATTAGGAGAAGTTCACATTGTGCACCCAGAGCGCTGTGTGACCGCCCGCCTGCTCGGTGCTTCATCAGCTTGCTGTTCTCTCCATTCCTGGACTTCAGCCTCTACCTGTGCTGGAGGTCTCAGGTCATAGTTACCCTCTTGGGTAGCTGTTCTCTTGGCTCTTTAGACAAGGCACTTTGTCTTTAGGTCATTTATCCTTGTTGTAATTACCTATTAGAATTTCTGAGTGTTTATTTACTAAACACCCTATCACTTGGCTTGTGTCTGGTGAGGTGACTCAGTCCCCACTGTGCCTCAGAGCTCCCAGCAAAGTGGTCTGCCACACTGACTGGGAAATGGGTGCTCTGTGGAGCCCAGAGTAAAGGGAAGCTGCAAGGAAGGTATTGGGCTCCATGAAGATCTGGTACAAGTGACTCTGCTGAGAGAACTTGCTGCCTTTTGTTAGGTATTGGATAATCTGTGAGAACTCTGAATTGTACCCAGATGTCTCTGAGAAGCTGATGATAAGATTAGATTGTATTTTAAAGTGATCACTGTAGCACCAGTGTGGTGGGTGGGGAGAATATGGAGCCAGACTCCAGCTCAGTGTGCAGAGGAACATGGTTGTGGGCCAGAACTTAAGGCAGCAGAGAAGAATCAGTGGAAGTGGCTTCCAGAAATATGCAGATAGCACCGGGTCTGGTGACACGGGCCTGTAGTCCCAGCACTCAGTAGATTCCATCCTGGCATTTTAGCAACTTAGCAAGACCTCTGCCTCCAAATAAAAACAGTTTTAAAAGGGGCCAAAGGCCAAGTTCAGGGTAAAGACCCTGGGCTCAATTCTCAGTGCCCCTACAAATAAAAAAGAAATACTCAGATTAGAGAACTACTAATCCTGTCTGAATGAGAAGACATGGAGCAATGTCTGATAGCACAAATGACTTCCTGGTTTGTGTTCCTTTGAGACTATAACTTCCATTTGGGAACTAAGAGTGTTTCAAGAGAAATGCTTTGGAATGAGATTTGCACACGGTCAGTGCCTACAACACATCCTAGGAGCAGTGATGGCAAATCTGTGACATGCGTGCTGTGGTGGGCACACAGAACCCTCTGTTGCCAAGTGAGCCAAGTCGCTCCAGCAGCTGAGTATGAAACACTCAGGTTTAACTGCAGTGCTGGGAAATTTGTGATAAAGCATTTGAGTTGCAGTTAGAGTGCTTGTCTCTAAGATGTTTGCTATCCCTGCCCTGATGATTGTCTAGGCTGGAGAGAGAGATGTAGGTGCTGGGAGTCTCTATAAGATGATGCCTGGGGGGGGGGGAGATGGCTCAATGGAATAAGCACTTCCCTGGGAAGCGCAAGGGCCTGAGTTCAATCCCTGGTTCCGCCAAAAAAAGGATGATGCTGTGAATGTGGGTATGTGGTTCAAGCCTTCCCATTGGTCCAGCCCAAGCTATCTTCTTCCATGAAGCAATTTTCATTCTAAAGAAATCCCAACGCACCTGTTAAGTCCAAATTATACAGGTAGCTTCAAAAATTATACTTGGGCTATAAGTAATTTTTAGGTTTTATTTGTCCCTAAAGAATTCAAGCTTTTTTTTTGCATCAGTTTTTCTTTTTTTAGGTGCCTACAGCTTTCCTGTAGGCCCCTAAGAAATGTGTTAAGCACTGAGATCTCCCTGCATCAGGACATTTTCACAGAGTAGGTATAGAGATATCATGGTGGATATGCTCCTTCAGGCACACATCCATGGGCCTCAGGGCCCACATTCAACATGAGACAAATGTTTCAGTTTCATGTTAAAGAAAATTAAGAAAGGTGAGACTCCAAATAGTAATCAGGCTTCACCAGAGAAACAGAACCAGTTGTGCTTCTGGGGGGGGTGGGGGGGGCAAGTAGGGAGGGTAGAAGGGGAAGGGCACAGAGGGACAGGAAAGGGAGGGATATTTGGGGTATTTTGTTGGGGGACTTGGTTCACACAGTTATGGAGGTACAGATCCAAAATCAGCAGTGCAGAACTGGAGACGGGAGACCCAGTGAAGAATTGCAATGTGAGTCCAAAGGCTATCTCTTGGCAGAATTCCTTTTCCTTAGGGAATCAGCCTCTCCTTAAGTGTTCATTGATGAGGCCCACCCACACTGTGGAAGGGCAGTCTGCTTTATTCAAGCCCCACTGGTCTAAATGTTGATCCTTTTCCCAAAAATAACTCTATAAAGATGTCTAGAATGTTATTTAACCAAATATCTAGATAGCATGGCTAAGTAAGCCATATTAATGTGAAATTAGCCATCATTCTCAGTAGGCTAGCTGAGTCTTGAGGATGTCAAGACTTGCCTATGTCATGAGGATGCTATAGATAAATGGATTCAACTAGATAGCACTCTTCAGTGAAATAAATCACTCTGCATGTTCAAACATCATATTGTCTCCTCAACATAAGAATATGAAAGAGAAAAATGGACTCTCGAGAGTACGATAGATACTGGGAAAAGAGAATGAACCTATTCAAAAGGAAAGAGTTACTGAGTTGAGAAGGGCAAGAGAGGGTGTGGGGGAAAGATATTTATGTGTGTAAGCAGGATGGTTTGGACAGCTGTACTGTGCATTTCTGCTGGTCTATGGAAAGAAGCAGGTAATGCTTTAATTTGTTTCGACTCCTTTCAATTGTTGGTACTTTTTCTCTTCTTAACTTCTTATACATTCCTTCCTTTTTTTCTTCCAATTTTACATGCATATATCTGGTGATATGAATAACTGGTTAGGAGACAACACTATGTATTACAACAAATACTGTGAAATTCATATTACTTTGTAAAGTGAAAATCTATGTCACTTGTAATTTTTTTCTGTTTTAATTCTAATTTGTACTCTGTTTAAAAAATAAAAAATAAATTGCATTTCTCAAAAAAAAAGAAAAGTTCTAGAATGGTATTGGTCTGAAAAGTTGGCTTTTGTATCAGATTTAGTTTAAATATGATCAGTTAGCATTTAAGTGTCAAATGCTGAAGGCATACAAAATTTTGAGAGCCTAAAGAACTTAAGAGATGTTTGCTACACTGGGTAGGGAACTTCGCCGTTGCTTTAGAGAGGTGGAAAGCATCATGATGTCTTATTTTGTTTTATAGCTTACATTAGCAGCCTGAACTGAAGTCAAAGCACTGATTCAAATTCAGTACTTCATGTGTCTTTTCCATTTTTCAGATAAGAAAACAAAAGATGGGTACATGAGTTTCTGCACTCCTCAGCTTTGCACGGGGGCATGGGGGGCAAACCCTGACACCTGCGCCTTAGAGAAGAGGCTTCAGTCTGTCATCAGCTAGCTCCACGACAGGAGCATCATGCCGGGTGAGACGGTCTGGCTCACTTCATGCGAGCCAGGAAGCAGCACACAGAGGAAAAGGGCAGAACACCAGAAAGAAGGGGCCAGGGACCAGCTAGAGCCTGCTCACACACATCAGAAGCATGCTTGACTAATCTAGGAGGCTCTCAAGCCAGTGAAATCAACAATACAGATTAACTGTCATAGATTCCATGCCAACTTAATGACCACCCAGTGGCTAACTTGAAACCAGGTCTTCTTCACTTTAAATAGAGTCCTTCCATCTCCCCTGACTTGATATTTCTAGAGGAGCGAGAAGAGGGTGATGAGCAAATAAGGGCTGAATTCACAGAACTCCTACCCGAATCGCAGTAGGAAATTTTTAAAAAATAGTGTACCAGATTATATGCCTTTCTTGACCCTGGTGGGGTTGTTGGTATTTCAAGCTACTTGGAAGATAGAGGGGAAGAAACCACCTCCTTCGTCCTCCAACTCCAGATCTCCCTCCCCTCCCCATAACCTTTAAGAGAGTGTTTTCACAGTCACCCAGTCTGCCAGGTTTGGTCTTGTGGTATGCCTCCTTCCAGCTTGTTTGGTTAGTTAGCTAATGTGTTTTGCATTCAACCAAGAAAGTTCAAAATGCTGAGCACCAGCAGGGGTGGGAATGCCGTCCAAGTTACAAGTGGCACACTGGCTAGGTTCTTGGGGTGATGAGTGGACAAACCACCCACTAATTTTAGGCTGGGAGAGGTTGCATCACAAATTGAATTTTCAGTGGGAAATAGTATCCTTCTCAGACATTCTGTGGCCCTAGGAGCTACCTTCTGGTGCTCCACTCTTGGCCATCTTAAAGGCTCGTGTCCCTGCTCATTATCATATTAAGTGTGACCAAGATTTTGTTTTGAAAATTCAGCATTCTACCTTAGATTATCCTGATCTCAAAGGTCACAGAAGCACAGCTTGTCCTCCTTCCCTATGACTCATGGAGGTGGGAAGCAGTTAAGTCTCAGGCAGCAGTCTCATCCTCACGTGGTTAAGCTGCATAGCAGCACACACAGCTCCGCATTTTCCTGAGTTACTGCTTTCAAGTTTTTATGCCAGAGAGTTGTGGGATTCCTAATTGGTTGTTAACTCCTCCCACTCAGATCCAAGTTGTAACCTTTCAAACAGCTTTCCTCCGTGCATCAAATAGTCTCCTCTGCCTGTGTTCTCATGGATGCAGTTTAAATTTATAGCCAAAGCTCCAGTTGGTCTTTCACAGGGAACGTGAAAATGGCTTTGTGGTCTCTATTCTGGCACTTGTTCAAACTTTCCAGAGCTATAACCAGGCCACATCATTGTCCAAGGATTGATTTCCCAAAGATAATACTAAAGTACAGTGAATTTGTTTTCTTGACTACAGAGATGCCTGAATCTAATGCTTTATAGTTTAGGGTTTTCTCCTAGGTTTTCTCTCTGAATTTTAATAGCAGATCTATACAGTAAGTGGAACTCATGTCATTCCTGCTTTATAAAATAAGCAAAAACAGGAATAGGACCTCTGGACTACAGGATTTTAACAATTGCCATTTTTAGTCACCACCTGTGAGTCAGGAATTTCCCTAGTTATTTTACATACAACCACTAATATCTCTCGATATACTAACCTGAGGTCAGTGGTTAAAGATCTCATTGTATAGATAGGGAAGGTACGTTTCAGGGAAGTTAGTCCATGCAAGAGCTCACTACTCGTAAGTGAACCTGCCTGGCCTGAAGCCCATGTTTCTCCTATTCTTCAAGTCGTGCCTCGTGACAGCAGCCACATTGCTGTCTATAAGTTCCATGGCTGACTATGGTCCGTATTTAATGCTTAGTCCATTGGAGCATCTGAGAGAAAGATAGGTCACGGTTGGCGTGGATTTGATTTTTTTCAAACCTTACGTTCTGTTTGCTGACTTTAATAACAAAATTAAATCCCTGCATTTGCATTTGAGGGTAGCTGAAATGTCTCAATCAGAACAAAGAATAACATCAGGGTTTCAAGATGTTTAAATTCAGTGAGTACGTATGGAGTGCCAGTATTTGCTAAGCATTTTAATGAGAGCTATCATACATACTCTTTTATTATGATTTTTATAACATTCCCACAAATCTTGGTTATGGCATACTTACAAATAAGGAAATTGTTTCTCAAAAAGAACCAATTACTTGGGGCAGGGTACCATAAGCAGGCGTTTCTGACTTGATGGCCATGACTGGATAGTGTTGGTGTTCAACACCCACAGCACACCCTTGCTCTCAGGCCACCAGCAGCCAGCTCTTGCTTGCCATTTCACACCCTCTCTTGGGAGTTTCAGCTAATTTAGGCATCAGCAGAAAGCATTTCCTGAATTGTCACTGGAGTTGTCTACGGGAAATCATGCATCTCACAAAAGTATTATATTATGTAGCCATCAGCATCTCTTTTAGGAACTTCTGCTTTTTAAGAATTAATTATACAGAAAAAGTGATGGAATTGTCTATCAAACATTTCTGAGAAATAACTACAAGAGATGGATACATGTAGTTCAAATCAGGACAGTTCATTCCATCTGTTCTAGATACTTACAGTGTCCAGAGGTAAATTGGACATAGTAATTGTGGTGTTGTATCTGCAGGATTTCACTGACACTTGTTTTCCTTTGTTTGGCCTGAGCCTGTAATTGCAAACATACTCTCCCATGGCAATTAGTTCCCAGTTTAAAATAGACTTGTTTCATTAAAAGTAACTCCGTAATGAGACCAGCAAGGACCCAGGCTCTGTGCTTGAACAATTGCAATTCCTCTTCCCATGCAGCTTGACCATATGCCCACAGAGTGGTGGGAGTCAAAGCCTTCAACCTAAGTCCTATCTGAAATGCAAGAAAAGAGGTTCAGGTACATCACCTTGAAGGTCTCTTCTGGGTTTGGCATTCTGTGCTGCTTTGGAATATTCACCAAATGGAAGTTTGCACTTGATCTTAGCCAAAAGGCCGAGAAGCAATACCAAATGGAAGTTTGAACATTGATTCAGCTTTCACACTGGGAAGAAAGAATGCCCACAATTGAATAAGAGACTAGAAGCTGTGGAGAGGAAATAGTTGTCTTGAGTGAGTTCTTTTATTGGAAATCAACCTTTTATTTCTGGACCGGAAATTAAGATCTTGCCTGGGTCATTAATCATTGTGCCGATTTGAAAATTGGCAGTGAAGAAAGGTGGCTGTAGTTGAGGAGGAAGGAAGGAGTGGGCAGCCAGAACTCTCCTAAAGCTCCCTGGTCCGAGTGGGCATGCATTGGCAGAGACAGGGAAGTACAGCCACCCCCTCTGGGGCAGGTGTCCATGATATTTTTGTCAATCCTTCTCTGATAATTCTCACGTATCTCCTACCCCAAATTTGTTCTCCACTTCTACTGAGAAGGAGAAAATGGAATCATAGGTTTTTCATTGAACAAGACAGAAAAGTTATGGACTATCACAGGGAGGTAAGATTGCGTTAGTTAGCTCCAAAGGTATTATGTAGAGGGGCACAACAAGCCTAGTATATTCTTGATTTTTACTGAAGGCAGTATCAGTAAGAAAGAAGGAAAAACATGAGAGATAGTCTATGCTCACATAGGACAGCCTGTGCCCCTCAAAACTGCTCCAGCTTTTACCACCATCTATTTGTTTCTCACCCTCTTCTCGAGGAGAACCCCACTTTGAGGTGCCTTCTGCTAGAGAAAGTTGGTGTTTCCTCTCCATCTGCTTATCGAGCTAAAAAGCATTAGGACCACCTGACTTTTGCTTTTCCACACACAAATAGTACAGGACAGTTTAGAGTGTTTGCAGTTTTGTAATTATTTTTCCTATAAGGTGAGAAGTCTTGGTAAATAAAACTTGGAAGTAAGCCGGGTGTGGTGGCACAGGCCTGTAATCCTAGCACTCAGGAGGCTGAAGCAGGAGGATTGTTGTGAGTTTGAGACCAGCCTGAACTACAAAGTGAGCTTAAGGCAGCCTGAACTGCATAGTGAGACCCTGCCTCAAAAAAGACAAAAATAATAATAATAATAAATAAAAATAAAAACTTGGAAGCAGATTTTATTTCCACAAAAAAAAAAAATAATAATTTTGACATCTCAAGGTGTCATGTGGCTTTCAGCGGTTCCCAATGGAGTCTAAATATACCTCTAAATACACCCATCACACTGCAGCCCCACCTGGAGGCTTATCCCACTTGAGGTATGATTAAGCAGGCTTTCTCTAATACTCTTTCTCTGCCTCTTCTGTTGTAGATTTTTCTGATGGGAAAGTGACTACATTGGGTTGGGAATGGAAGTATTTGGCTTAGTAGCAGTTTGTGGGCTTTTGCTGTTTCTCCAGATGCCTGTTTCTTTCTGAGTGTGATTTCATGGTGTTCTAGACTGTTCAGTGCACAGTACAGTTCCCAGCGTCCTCATGAACTCCTGTGCTCCTGGACAGAGGCACTCCTGGGTCCTGGTGTCTTTTGTGCTCAGACACGACAGGAAGAAGCTTGGCTCTTCACTCAACAGGTCTGGCAGAGTGGAGACCTGAGACTGCTTTCCAGACCCATCACAGCACCTCCTGCTCCACTCTTTACACCAACAATGAGCACCTAGAGATAATTTCTAAAATTAAGGAGGAAAAAATACCCAGATCAAAGCACAAATATCACTTGTTAGCCCAGGAACTACATTTGGAGCAGCTTATGATGCAAAGGGTGAAATCTATGGCCCTGAGCCATCTGTGCACAGGCAGTGACACAGACCACAGTCCTGGGGATACTCATGGGCACAAAGGACAGGCCAAAAGTCTTTATTCACGTGGCTTGCCAGGCTCCAGAAGCACTGCATGTAGAGATCTTGAAGTTTTTACTTGTAGTTCTGGGTTGCAACAACTTCAGGGGCCTTGACCTTCTCAGCTGGTGCTCTGCCCTTGACCTGCTTCTGATGTCATGAAGGATTCTCATCACCAGACCTGTAATCTGTGTGCTGCTTGAGTCTCCGCAGCACTGAAGGGAACTGTCCTTGAACTCTTCCTCCCACGCTCCCTGATTCTCCATTCCTTTCTCCTGGCTCTCATCCTCCTGCTGTATCATTCCTGCCTTGGCGGCCATAGGGACCAGTGTGTCTGTCTCTGTCTGTCTGTCTGTCCCCCTCTTATTCCCTCCCCCTCTTTTCTTTTCTTCCTCCCTTCTGATTTCTTTCCCCCCTCCTATCATCCTCTTCATATCTCCCTCTCTCTTCTCTCTCACCTCAGAAAACCTAGCGAACCCTTAGGGCTTCCATTTTGCTCTTTAATCTTGTCCCATTCCACAATTCAGCAGCCTACTGAGTACATTTCTAATTTATTATTTTGTCATTGCATCCTTAGCTCCTCTAACAGATACATAAAAAAATAAACTTTTTCCCCCTAATCTGACCACTCCTCTGCTGTGACTATTTTTGTCATTGTCTTTGCAATTCATGCTAACAGCCACTGTGTTGGTCACTGCTGTAATTTCTCTATTTTGCCAGTGTATGTAGGATAGCCCAAGGAGGCATCCAGAACACACATATATAGGGCCCACTTAAGAGCTTAGAGATGATGGGTTTTGTGTGTGAAGCTCCGAGTGCCACACACAGTTCTCCGCGTCAGTTGGTCCCAGGAGGACCCAGGCACTTCACAAGGATGGGACCAGGATCACTCCTTCATCCTATTCCAGGGGCACAGGACTAGGTATAGTACAGGCAGGTGAGTTAAAAACTTGATTGCCTGGTGCAGCAGCTCTCCTGAGAAATCTGGGTTTCTCACTTCTGTCTTTCCAGTGTGGTGAGACTTGGCTCTGGTGTACCTGCCTTTGTGTACCACTTTGGCACTACCAAGAGAAGGAGTGAGAAAGGCAAAGCTGAGCATGGGCCTTGCCACTAGGCTTCAAAAGAAGGAGCCGGAGAGAGCTTGTCATATTGTCCTCTCTACTGATGGCCGTGCATTCAGCAGGTGCTTGGAGTGGAGAGCTGAAGCCTGCTGGGTAACACTGCAGAGATGCAGCCAGGCCCGGCCCCACACACAGCATGAGAGATGCAGTGGACACACTGCTCTTACAGTTAAGGGTGAGCTGACACTGCCAAGTGTCCTGCATGCCTGCACTCATAGAGACGTTTTGCCATGCCATATTCCTGGCCCTCTTTCTGATGAATTCCAGACATGAGGTGGCAGCTGGACAGATAGGAGTATGTCGAGGCAGCAGGCTCTGTGCTGTCCTCTGCACACTGAGTCCAAGCCTCCTCCAGCTTCCCACCCGTCCCCAGGCCCATCACACTGTCCCCGCGGTCCATCCTCCCCGCATACTCTGCTGTACCTGTGCTTAGACATTCCACTTGCATCCTGCTCTCACCTTCACCTTCACCTCCATCTGCTGCAGGTTCCAATGCTGAGCTCGCCTCCAGGCACTCCTTCATCGCATCCCCTGAGTTCTGACAATGCCACTGTGATCTACTGCTTCTGTGTTTATGGCATGGATTCTCAAAGTGTGGGGCTAGGGTCTGAGGACAAGGGTCGCTTAGGACCAGGTGAGAAACGCCATCTCCACCCCCTCGCTGAGTCACGGGGTCAGGGGGAGCCTAGCAACCTACCGACCAGCATTAGGGAGCTACTTGTTCACACAGCATCTGTAGAATTCAGTTATGCAGCCCTTATTTCCTTATTTCATGTTTTAATGTTTTACCTCCCCAGTAATTTCACTGTTTTACCCACACTTGTGTTTTTAACAGTGTTGAACATTTAATATACATTAGGATCAATTGTGGAAAGCCATTTGAATCAATTTTCTGCTCCTTCCACATGACTAATAATTTCATCTTGCTGTGCTTAGGAACCCATGGTGTGTGTAGAGACTTGTTAAATTCTTCACAACCTCTGAAACAAGTTCAGAAGTTCTTGCTGGAAGGGAGTTTAACATAGGACATGACTCCAATTCACTCCTTATGGGCTTTTCAAAGAGGGGAAGGAATGGATTTTTTTTCTGAGCTACAGAGCTTAGTGAAGTTATAAGATTAGGGTTTAGTTCTGTTAGAAGCTATTGTTGTAGGTCCTATATGGAACCAAGCACTAGAAACATAGTTGCATGAAGAAAGAATATTTTAACTTGTGCATGAAACTCAGTGCTTGGTCTGAAACACATGCTAATCATTCCCTTCTTTTCCTGTTTTCTTCCTTCTTTTTCTCTCCCCTGATCTACTAAATAAGCATTTAAAAGGCATTGGTATTATTTTATTTCACTCACCACCATCCGAGGGGCCACTCCCATTGCCGAATTCCTCTGGGTTACAGAGTGTCCCTATACCCCCAAAGGGTGGGTAGCAGAAGTGATGGTGCAGAGGGCATCTTTCCGGCTCCTCATATATATAGCCTGGGTTTGGAAGATCTCTGTTGGAGTGAAATTGTGAGCTGTCCTAAACATGAAGAGTTAATTTGGTTAAATGGAACCAGATCACTATCCAGGGTGGCTGCCAGCCGCTCCCCCACTGTGGTCTAAAGGATTTTTACCCACATCAGGAAATTACAATTTTGCAATTTTAATAAGTGTAAAATGATAGCTCTTAATTTGCATTTATTAGATTACTAGGGCCTTCTCTTCATATGCTTGCTAGTTGTCCTGATTACTTTTCTCTCATTGCTGAGACAAAATACACAACACCCAAATTAAAGAGGATAGAGTGTATTTGGCTAACAGTTTGTGGAGGTTTGAGTCCATAATCAACTGGCTCCAAGCAAAGGTGGCAAAGGGCAGAGGGACCATTCAGAAGACAGTGAAAGCAACAAGAACAAAAAGATGGGGGGGGGGCCTCTTTTCCTTCCTTACATTGTGGCAGGCCACCTGCCCTAAGGTGGTTCTTCACATCCACACTGTCTCTGTGAACCTAGCCCTTGCTGAGTCAGACTTCTGAACTTCTCAGGTTGACACAGTGTATCAACCATTACACTAGTCTGTAGGAGAACTTTTTTAGTAAGTGCCTGTTATATTCCTTGCCCATTTTTGTATTGGTGCTATATCTTTATTAGTGATCCGCAGAATTTCACTGACCTTTCCTGGTATCTGTCTTTTCAGTGCTGGGCTTTCTAAACATCTTTTGTTGTGTCATCTGTCTACCAGTTTCTTCAACATAATCCTCACACAGAAACCCCTGGTTTTATGTAATCATTATTTTGCCTCTGTTTCTGCTCTTGAAGTCTATTTTAAATTTTCTCCATAGAGTAAGTTCTTTCTAGTTGGCTGCGGTGTTACTATTAGCAAATAGTAAGGTTGTTTCCATTCATCTAACTCATTTCATTTACTCCACAAAAACACCTGTGTAAGGCGAAATGACCACATGCCTAGAATGATAAGCTTCCTCCCGATGTCTAATTTAAGAATGTGCCCTTGAGCATGATACCAGCCTGCTTGCTGTGACTTGTTGGCACTGTCTGTCCTTATTTACAGCACTGGCCACATCACCCAGCCTTAATTCCCTCTCCACCCCTCTATGTCCTGCAGTGATTCTGCTTACCAACTGTGATCATTTGAATTGGTGACACTGCATACAAAATAAATGTTATCTTAAATATTCGTATCTTAGAAATAGGCTTTGGAATATTCCTAACCTATATATAAATGAAAAAGACAGAAACACAAAGGTTTCGAAATAGTTTTTCGCTCTTTTAACTGTCCTCTAGTGCCTTAAACTATCTTAGTACTATATCATAGTACTGCTTTGAACATTGTAATAAAAAGTAGACTTCAAAATTGTTATATTACCTCGGCATGGTGACACAGACCAATGGTGTCAGCACTCAGGACCCTGAGGTAGGGGATCACTGTGAGTTGGAGGCCAGCCTGGACTACATAGTGAGACCCTGTCTCATAAAGACCAAAAACATTTGTTGTAGTTTGCGGCTAATAGGCACAGTAAATAGGAGCATGTTACTTGAAATTGTTTTTAATTATCTTGTTGATTTAATCCCGATAGTGAAATGATTATGAGTTATGGAGGAGCACCGCCCTTTGCTGAGCATGGTATCTACACGGGCCCTACAGTAGCTGCACGAGGTACTTAACGTCATCCCCATCTTACATGTGAGGAAACTGAAGCCCAGCGGATGTCGTCTTTTCTAAGATCATATATCTAGTAAGGAGCAAGAGTGAAATTTAAATTCATTCTGTCCCAGAGTTAGGCTCTTGTCCACTGTTGACACTGCCTCCTACTGGTCTGAATTAACCCTGCTCAACATTTCAGTAAATGAGATGTGTGTGTTCCTAATTATGCAAAAGTCTTTGATACCAAATTGTTCTTTCGTACCAAGACCTCAGACTTAGTTGTTTGCCATCCAGTCACATGCTGTATGTCTTACAATAAAAACTAAGCCTTCTAACCATTCCCCCCTTGCCCACCTAGTAGCTGGTTTCTATTGTAGGTATTGCCAGTTTGTCTTATTAGTACTTGTTTTCTTGATTATTAACTTGGTATAATAAATTATCACTTTATGGTTAGAATGATCATCTCCTTGTATAATAGATGTTCAATTTATAATCATTTGTTTACAAAACTATTTAATTTCGTTACTCATCTTGTAACCAGATATTAGTACAGTATAAAGCCTATATAGAAACAAATATCAGCATGAGTACACTACACTAATTTTCTGATGCGTATATATCTTATCTAATGGTTCATCTCTTACCCACTATTTTCATCCAGCATCCGCATAGACTTAAATGTTATACATTCTGAAAGGAGCCTTTGGAAAAATCTCTAGCACTTTAAATGTTTCTTTTTAAAGAATCATAATTTCAAGACCACAACATGCAAAAACACTGTTGATCTTTTAAAACTTCTCCCAGAGGGGACTTCACTGACCTCATAAGAAAAGTACGTGTGTTGATATATAGGTCTTGCTCTATCTAGGTCTTAACCATCCAGCAGAAAAGTATGAAAATGAGGTATACACCGTGGGGCCATAATAATAATAAGTTGAGCTGTAAATGGCTATGGTTGACAACTTCTTCAGATAACTCATTATTGTTGTGGAATGCTGGACTATGTTGGACTGTGTCATCGAGTTCAGGCACCTAAATTAGTTGAATGACAATGGAGTGCCCATCTCTGATAGGTGTAGACAAAGGAAGGGATATAGAAAGGAAGAATCAAGATGTGTGTGTATGGACAGTACAGTTGGGATAGATAACGCTGTGCTTCTACATAATTCTATGAGAGGCAAGATTTGCACTAATGGTGGTTGCACAGGATATTATGTCAGCTTCTAGTACTATGGACAACCACTAGGAAACTATCAAGGTAGAAAGTATTAATTATTGAATCTTTGATGTAATTCAGGTATAAAAAATAAGATACGTAAACAGCTACACTTTCTTAATTTACTGATAAGAGACTTATGGTATAATAATGTCTGTAAGTATAATATCATGTATGCACCTTCTATGATACCAAAACATTATGAAAACTATTTGCAATGTATTAATTTATCAAATCCATCTTGTCAAGTTATCTTAAAACTGTCTCATTGATATTTGTACTTCAATAAAATAAATAAAATTTCTCCCAGTGATTTCATCAAAGGCCCAATCTTACACTGGAAACAGTATTTTTTTAGGGTGTATCTCTGTTCCCTGAAAACCACCCCTCTCTAAAAGTACTTTTTTCTCCCCAGCCTTGTTTATCCCATCAGACATTGCTGCCAGAAGCAGCCCTGTTTACATAACTGCCCTGGCTGGATGGAATATTTTACGAAATGCCGTCCTCAACACACACCGCAGCCTGTTTAACATGGAATAGGGTCAAAACCTGAAAGGCACTAAGATTGCCCAGCAAGTTCGATCTGTGCTGGGTAGAAGTGGAAGCCTTTGGAGGAAAACAAAGTACTGCAGCCAGAGCAGACACATTTCATCAGCAAAGACTAAAAAAAAAAAAAAAAAAAAAGAGAGAGAGAGAAAGTAGTTCATTTGTAAGGGGATGGAAGCGAAAACCATTTATTTTAGAGTAAGGGCGAAAGAACACATTTGCTGTTTGAGCACGTGTTCATTCATTAAGCACTTTATTGAAAATGAGGCTGTGACTGACGGACCAAATATGATTCTCCATATAAGCAAAAATGAAGGACTCTCTCCAATGTAAGGTCTTTTCGTTTGGTGGAGAAACTCCCCTTTTTGTTCAGCAGCTTCAACCAATGCCTAACACTCTTAGCACTCTGCTATCACCGTGGCTGCAAATATTTCAGTATTTTAGGTTGGAGACTTTTATATTATTATTACTATTTTTATTATTATTTAGTATCTGGGATCAAACTCAGGACCTTGCCCCTGCTTGCCAGGCAGGGGCTTACGCCTCTGAGCTATTGCTCTGGCCCCAAGTTGGTGAGCTTTCAATTGCAATTGCTCTTCAGGTGAGCAGGAACTTTAGTAGGCAGCTTGTCCTAAAATAGGTTACACTTGGTGGCTCCCAGTGTCTCTCTTTCTCAGAACCAGAGTCCAACCAGATGCCAGTGGGCCACCCTCTGCATTTCATTCTTTTCCATCCCCCTCAGTACCTGTCATACCTGTTTCTTTATCTCTGTCAAAGTGAAAATACCTTCTGGTGCCTTATGTTCTGGTCTTTTTTTGGCGGAACCAGGGATTGAACTCAGGCCCTTGCACTTGTCGGGGAAGCGTTCATTCCATTGAGCCATCTCCCCTGCCCTTATCTGCCATTATAGTTTCATGCAGAATATTTTCAGGGCTCTTCAAAAAAAAAGTCTCTTGGGTTCCTATTTATTCCTCCCCCTCCCGCTAAGTCCTGACCCATGGCCACTGACGTTTTACTGTCCCCATAGGTGTACCCTTCCCTGAATGTCACATAGTGGGAATCATACAATTCATAACTTTGTCAGATTGGCACTTTCATGCTTCCTCGGTATCTTTTCATAGCTCAATTGAATTTGGTGAAAATACATCTCCAGCTTGTCCAGAAATATAACACGGCACCAATATAATATAGTTTTATTTTGTCTTTGCTAGATTTCGGTGTGCTAAGCCAGGGCTGGACTGTTCTCCCACCCCTCTTCCCCTGTAACAATTCAGTGTCTGCTCTGCCCCATTGTTTAAAGGAACCTTCTGCATTTTTTACATGGAGTTTTAATCACTTCAGTTTTGGCACAGAGGTTAAAAACTAAATCTCTTATAATCAAGCCACTTCTTTTTCCTAATGAAAACCACAGCTTGAGCAGCTGCTCGTATTATTGTCTCTCCTCTGTGGTCCCACTGGTGTGTGGGAGTTTACTGTTAGCCTGTGGAAAAGGGAGCAAAACCAAGAGCCAAGAGCAGGGTCGTGTTTCAATAGAGAAATAATGGTGGAATGCAAAATTCCTTAAGTGTGGGCCTCACCCTCCCCGCTCTTTGGACACGCATGCAGTTTGGGTTTCTTTTTTCTTTCTAACTGCTTCTGTAAGGCATAGGAGAGAGGCATATATCATAAAACACAGTTTGGAAAACTCCTGGACTCCAGCTTTCATTCTGTGCAGCATGCCTTCCCTTTTGCCTGTCACTGGAAGATGACAGTGTAGTTTTCAAGCCTTCCTGTGTGTGCACATCCATTTTTTGTCCATCTGCACTGGTGTGTGGTTCCTTTCCTCCATCTGGGTTGAAACTGTCTGTCTGTGTATGACATCTTTTTCTTGTGTCCTTTTCTATGTTGTATTTTCTTTTTTTGATATGTGTTTCCACGCCTTCCTCTATCCCCTCTCTCTACCCTGCTCCCTGTATCCTATACACTTGTGTCTTCCTCTTTACTTTTCATTAGATACAACTTAAAATTCAATAAGTAAAAATGAAGGGTTTTTTAAATTATTTTGATGCTCTTAAATACTAATGTAGATTAATTTGTATTTCTCCAAAAAGAGTCCATCTTAAATAAAGATGCTTTTTACATGTTATAACTTTGAGAGGGTTTTTTTTTTGTTTTGTTTTAATGTAGGTTTTTGGTCCTTAATAGAAGCAGCTGCTTCCTCCTGGCCCCAAGCCACAGTGCCAGACATTATAAAAGGGTGTCTGGGCTCTGATTACACAGAGTGGGGTGAATCCCCAGTGAAACCATGGACCTTCTGTGTTTTAGTCATTCTGTGCCACACTTAAATGAAAATATGCTTTATTATTTAACCAATTCCCAGGATTACCCTGGGGATTAAATGAGACAATCTAAATAGATTTTGAACTTCCATCAAAGAAGAATTCATTTTATATACAAATAGTAGGTCACCCTTCATCCTATTGACTTTTTCATAATCTTCCAGTAATAGGCATAGCGTAGCCAGCACCTTGTTCTGATGATCTCATCTAGGAGGCAGTAGTGGTGGTGTTTTGAGACAGCATAGAAAGGGTGGATTTGGGTCAAAACATGAATTACAATCCTGGATTGGCCACTGGCTTGCTCTAACTGAGGCAAATTCCTTAATCCTTGAGAGTTTCAGTTTCCTTGCCAGTAAAGCCTCTCATATTCTCTGCCCATCTCCATGGATTGTTGAATGGGGATATGTGTGTGAGAAAGCAGCTAACTGTAAAGAATAGCCTTGACAAGACTCCAGTCTAGAGGCTCAAGCTCAGTCTTACCTATTTTGTCTTTCTAAATGTGATAGAGTCTCTTGAGAATCCAGTTTGGTCGGTCTCTGGTTTGCATTCAACACATTTTGGCTTTCAGAGACAATCAAGATCTGTCTTACCATTTTTTAAGATTCAGTACATTTTCAAACAAAGAGTGGAAAGATGTTGGCTGTGCACATGCCAGCAGGATAGGGCTGAAATGAACTCAGGCGTAATGCTTAAGAGAAG
This sequence comes from Ctenomys sociabilis, assembly GCA_004027165.1. NCBI lineage: Eukaryota > Metazoa > Chordata > Mammalia > Rodentia > Ctenomyidae > Ctenomys > Ctenomys sociabilis. The sequence goes on from PVKA01000925.1 coordinate 153,144, forward strand.
AGCTGTAAACAGAAATCACCCATTTCTGGCCCATGGTTTCAAACTAAGGCAGAGGAAATGTTGTTGGAGTCTAGACAGCAGCTAGATCAGCGATGCAATAAGCCCTCAGTCAAACCACATCTGAACTGTATTTCTTCCAGAATTGCAGAGAGATTCTTTGGGTTAGATTTTGGGTTAGATTAGATTTTTTTTAATTTGAACCACGTTAAAACTTGGATATAGAGATTAGGAGTATAGCTCAGTGTAGAGCACTTGTACGGTGTGTGTGAGGACCTGGGTTTAAACCCCAGCAATACACACACACACACACACACACACACCCCTAAAAAAAAATCTGAATTTTTTTTTACTTCTGGGGATCAGCAGGTGCTAGCAAAAGCTAGGAGGTCACAATCTACCTTTTTATCAGTGTTATTCATTTCAAAGACTTTCCTGGTCCCACGAATATTTGAACTTGAAGCTCAAAAAATACATGCATTTCTCTGGCTCCAAATGCCAATTCTTTAAAAAAACAAAAAGTGCTTAAGTTCCTAGTATACACTTAAACTCTACTTCCAGAAGAGCAGAACACATGATTCATATTGTCAGAGCACTGTCATCCAAGGAATTAATAAAAAATCAGATGAAACAGAGAAAAATTAAACCTTAAACTATGCTAATAAATATAAATGAAAATCATCATGGGCTGAAGTTTTCAGTGAGCACTTGATGGATGATTCCAGATTTGATGCTTCAGTACATGCTTTGATTCAGCTGTCATTTATTGAGTACCTACTATGTGTCTTGTCCAGAGTCAGGAACTTGGAACACAAAGGTGACACATTCTCTACTGTCTTTGGAGAGTTCTCTGCTTAGCTAGAAGATAGTAGCAAATAAGGATAATAACACATAATACATGCTTGGATAAAAATCTATAGATGAGAGAGAGAAATCTCCAAAGGCAGTGTGGTCAACTATGCACCTGGCATAAGAGGCTTTAAGTAGAATAGATGATAAGGGAATTAAATTTGGAAGAGAAACTGGCCAAACCTAAGCAGAGAGGAAAGATATTCCATATGGCAAAGTCAGTATGAGAGTAGGCATGATTACTATAGATGAATCTCCATAGCCAGGAGAAGGTAGACAGCCAGAGAATGAGGTCAAGGTCTCTGTGCTGTGTCAGCTTCCTCACTTGGAAGATTACCCAGGGCCTGATGCATCTCCCTTTCTTATAGTCATGGTATTTACACAATTTTCCCATTCCAGGAATAAGCCCCTCCCCTTTTCCCTTCAGGCCAGTAGTGGTGATATGTTCTCCTTTGATTCTAGCTCCATATTATCACTGTGGTTCCAAAGCAGCCTACCGCAAACCATCACTAATATTCCCACTGTAAATAAACCCTGTGCAGTTTTCCTCATTTGAACTCAGGACCTTGTGTTTGCCAGGCAAGCAACTCAAGTCAGAAACACTTATTCTACTAAGCTATCTCCTGGGCCCCCTCATTTGAAATATAATATGATTTTAATTTTCACAAGAGGTATAAAGAATGCTTTCTTGGGATAGAAGTCTAAAGGCAAAGATACAAACTAGAAAATTGGCAAAAGTGAGAGACAATATGATTGGGAATATACCATGCAAGTGGAGATAGAAAGGAATTGATTGACATTGGAAAGGGAATGTAGTTGAAATTGATACCAAGAGGATGTGAAAGTAAGGAAACAGTCGAGGATGAACTTTTCTGACTTGAGTTGCTGCTTGATTCAAGATATAAAGAGATGGCCAGGCATGGTGGCACATGGCTGTAATCCCAGCACTCTTGAGAGGCTGAAGCAGGGCAGCCCAGCACAGCCAACTTAATGACTAAGTCTTCAGGTAGGTAGGTAGGTAGGTGGGTGGGTGGGTGGGTGGGTGGGTGGATGGATGGATGGATGGATGGATGGATGGATGGATGGATGGATGGATGGATGATAGGGGATAGAGAGGTAGCTCAATGTGTAGGTCCTTGATTTAATGCCCACTGTGACCCAGAAAGAAGGAGGAGAAGTTTACATGTGTTGATTTTGAGATCTTGGTAAAAGTACCAGACACTGGGTAGACCAATGTGGAATTCAGGAGACATCTGACTGGTCAATGTGTTGTTAGGTTGGTGGTCCTTGAAACCAAGAATGTAGAGGAAGTCCCCCGGAAAGCAGAGAGAACAGAAGAAGCAGAATAACAAGCTGATCATATGTAGAACCTATATCATCCCTGAAGAGAAGCTGTAATTTTGCATAGAGAAAAGGGCGCAAGCAAAGGCAAAGCAGACAGAATGAATGTTGCTTGCACAATGGTGGGGAAATGTTTGCATGTACCATGTGGACCCCCGTCGTGGAAGGACTTGGAAGGCCCAGCAGAGGAGCTGAGATTAAAGCCTACTACGTGCTTGTTGTTTCATTTAGTCTACAAGTTCTACAAGAACACTCAGGTTCTTGAGTGACACAGATTTGTTATAGGTTGTATTTTTAAGGTGAGTAATGGGATGATGAAAGAACAGGGATAGCAATGGATTTATAATCTGAGGCACTTTCATGATTTATAAAATGAAAAGCAAAACTAGCACAGTTGCAGTGAACAGTGAGGGCAAAGAGATCTCAAGGAAAGAAAGCAGATATAGTGGGGAAATGAGTGTAAGGGCAAGATGAAAACAACACCAAGACTTCCAGTGTGACGTGTTACCAACGACATGGAAATATGAGAGACCTTGTAAGTTTCCAGCATGTGCATGATAAGTTGGCCCCAGAAAATGTCTAATAATTCTGACAAAACAACTGACCGCTGAGATGCAATAGAAGATGAAGTTCCCCATTGTCAAAAGTTAGAGAAAACATTTGCAGGCAGTGAAATAGCTTGGCTGACTAAACATGAGTCCCAGAATATATCAGTCACGAATCCAGATGATAGCGGGGCATGGATCCCGCAGATACAGTCCAGTCTGCTGTGTACAGTGAGCAAAGAACTGCAAGTGTACATCGAACTGCAAACAAGAAGCTGCTACATTTATTTAAAATCATGGGAAGCTGTGCTCAGGACAAGTCCATGCAGACGAAAGAAGTAGCACACACAGAAGACAGTGCCAGGACAACAGGCAAGTTTAAGAAGAAACCCAGCACCACACACATACATCAAGCTTTCTGGTTTTAAAGGAGGTGCACCCAGCCCAAGTGCCTCTCATTAGGTCTCTGAGGTAGGAGTGAGTGACAGGGCCCCGTTACCTCAGGGACTCTCAGCAAGCACGTGTGCCCCAGAAGGCACTGATTGGATCACATGTGTGAGATGCGGTCCTCACTTAGGCACCTGTGATAAGGCTCAAAGGAGGACACGATTACTGAAGGTCAGGCCAGGGGATCTAACGTGCATGCATGTGCTTAGAGCTTCAGAGATTCCCTGTGTCTTTGTTATTTTATTTTCTACCTCTCTTTGAACAGTGCAAGAAAGATTGGTCCTGGGGTGTCAGCCAAACATAAGTGGGTGGAAGGGAGTGGTGTCTCTACAGTTAGGGTCACAGGATGGAATTTCAGAGCAGAAAATGATCGTCCCTATACAACCTCAGATAGAGAGACAATCAGAAATATCCATAGAGTATGGAATAAATTTGGCCATTGACAGGATGTTGGTTATATTAGTTTTGGTATATGTATGAGGTAGAATACAATGCAACTCTTACAAAGGATGATGTTGATAAAGATCATTTTTTTATGGCTTCTTTCTTTTCTTTTACTTTAATTCCTACTCTCTGCAGTGATAGTATTGAGCCGTTGTCCTTGGATTTGTTCCTTGCGTTCAATGGAATTTGTTTTCCTTAGGTCTTTTCTGTGCTCAAATTTTAGGAATTATCTAGAAGTGATATAGGGAATCAGATTTCAGAACAGAGCATGCCGTGTTGACTGTGTCAGCCATAAATGCAGTATCTTAAGTTTGTGTTTTTACTTCTAAAACTATGTTTAATATTTGCACAAATCTCAACCATTGGTAATAAAACGAATAAGAAATCTTCGGAATATGAAATATAAAATATTATATCCTCCTTTAAAATAAGAAAAGGTAATTAAAGTCCCAGTGAGATACTGTATTTTACCTGTTGAAATGGCAGAGGTAATAAAAAATGTTTGGCTGAGAGTATCCACCTTAGCAGATACGTGCAGAGATCCACTCTATGTCTACCCTCAGGAGACACCTGTTTTCCACCAGCAGATGTGGGAAGAGACTCTTATGTCATGATATTCAATGCTGGGTATTTTTCCAGCAATTACCACATACAATCTTTATCTTTACTCTTATTCTGCTCCAAATCTGAGACAGTCTTTTTAATGTAATCAATTTTAGTATTCTAGACATAAGTTTTAACTCTATGTGACAACACTAAATAAGTTCCATACATACAAAGTAACAGTATTTATCTCTAATTCATTGAAAGCGTTCAAATAAATAATTTATTTTCTCACCACTCAAGTCTCAACATGGAAATAAAAGTTGATTAATTCAAAAAATAAATAAATAAATAAAAATGTTTGACAATACACTGTTAGGAGAAGCCTGTAGAAATGCATTGTCAATAGTGTGTAGGGGGTACAAAGTTGTTAGTTGGTAATGTGCTTCAAGAATAAAACTGCATTTTCCTTTTGATCCAACAATTTGTTGTTTAGGCATTTCATGCACCAGTGTATTTAGATTCAGTACACAGAGCATTCAGTACAAAATATTAACTTCAACATCACTTTGCCTGCAGAAGAATGGAATAAATTTGGCTGTTCATAGGATATTGGTTAAATTGGTTATGGTATATGTATGAGGTAGAATACAACGCAACTCTTAAAAAGGATGAGATAGTCATATATACAAAACATCCTCTTGTTTCGGAAAGGGTAGCATTATATGAAGATTGACTATGACAAATTGTGCCTGTGGGCAGAAGTTAATAATAATAATAATAATAGCAACCGTAAATGCAGAGACCTGAGGATAAGACTGAGGAAAGACTTCTTTTCACCTTATACTATAACTATATTCTTTAGGGCTATTTGAGTTTTTTTGTAATTAAATATACTAACTAAATTTTTCATATCACACAAGACAAAGGAAGCTAGGTAGCATTCACTGTTGATGAAGGTTCAGGTAAGTGAGTCTTCCTGCACGGGTGGTGGACCTTTATGCTTAAGTTGTATGAAGGCGGCAGGTGCTTGCTGCTGTGCACAGTACGGAGCGCGTGGAGCCCGCTGTCCACGTCTGCCCTGGGTGCTGGCCTGCATACACACGTAGGCTAAAAGCACAGGGGTGCTTTCCAGGCCAGATCTTGGTGGGAAGAGCACATTCCTGCTCAGGCTTAGGACTTCCTCAGGAATACCGAGTGGTTTGCTGTTTGTGTCACTTGAGAATCGCTCCTTTCTTCACATGTAGAAATGACTCAGCAGTTTGAGGTCTGGTTATTTGAGCCTATTTAAATATGGATATCACTTGCACAGCTGACTTGAAATCTTCTAATTTTTAATGCTGGTGAGCCGTCCCTGAAAGGCAAAGAAAGGAAGGTTTGTTACTCATTCCCTATTCAGTAAGCACCTACCTATGCCAGTGTGGCACATGCACCTTTTTGTTGCTCCTGCTTTCTTTCTTCCTTTTTTTTTTGTTTTTTATCATTTCAGGCTGGTTTCTGCAGCCCTTTTCTATTTGCATCAGTGAAGGAAAAATATGTGTGTCATGTTCTTGTTCACTTGAGTTTCGGGCGCATGAATGGACCCTGCAGGCCTCAGCTGCCCTTCTGTTTCTTTTTATTTACATACACCAAGTAGACCACTGCGCTGAAGGGATTATAGACAGAAAAGCATAGCTGTAAAAGATTTACCACAGGCCATGCTCCTTGCCAGTGAGCCACCATCCCCACCAGTGATGCGAGATGAATTCCCACTGACCACGGACCGTGACTTCCCAGCCAGCGCAGGCTTGGCAGACCTGAGCTCCCCCACCTCTCACTCTTTCTGCTCTTTCTCTGCATCTCAGCACTGTTGTCCTTTCTTCATACTTAGCAAAATTTGTTTCCATTCTTCATTTTGACAAGTGACCTTTCCCTCCAAGTAAAGGAGACTATATTTTAACATAATTGTACCAGCATTGGAAACTTAGATGCCAAATGCAGGATTTGAGGCCCTTTGGCTATGCTTACTGTGATTTTGAGCAAAATCACTATGACTATCTTGGGCTATGCAAAAGACAGGGGGTGTTTTCCAGGTGTTGCCCATTTCCTGTCACCACACTTATAATTTTTAGAATTCACTCATGAAATAAAGCATCACCTTTGCTTTGTGAATGCTACCTTAAATATATTTAAACTGCAGGCTGTGTGCATGTCATTGGTGTTGGATTGGTTCCTTGGAGTTTTCAGGCTCTGCAGATGGACCAGTTCTCACAATGGAGACGTTTTATGAAATCATCAAAGCTGTTGAAAGACAATGCGACTTCCTCCCTCTCCAAGAACACAGTTTGACAGTAACATCTCCTAACAGATGTTTCCACAACCTCTAAATGTTTTTATTTGGTGGCACAAAAGACTGTTATTCATGAAATGGTTTGTTAAAAAATTAGTTCCTCTGTGTGGGGGTTGTGGGAATATGTGTTATGTAAATTGATTTCACTTTTGGCAGGAGACTGGCTCTGAACTCATCCAGTCTCCAAGTGGCCTCTGACGAGTTGCAGTTTCCAGACCCCAGCGGCCACAGAGAATGTGGTAATACTGTAGCCCAGCATCTTTCCCAGAGTATGGAAAGTTGACTGGTCTCAGAGGTTCACATTTAGAAAAGAGTACAAGCTAAAAGTTTGTAGAAATATGGTCTTGTAAGGAACAGTGGAAAAATGTGGGCCATTATCTTGGCTGGTTATTTGCATTACTGAAATACAAGTCATTTTCTATAGCATATACTGGGGAGGTTTTAGACACACACACCAAGTAGACCACTGCGCTGAAGGGATTGTATTCAGAAAAGCATAGCTGTAAAAGATTTTGGGTACCTCGCAAGAGACCGTGGTGTGACCAGTGTGGAATAAAGGGCCTGGTCATTGTCACTCCTCAACTTGCTTTACCACTTACTTTGCTGTTATCCTTGCTTTGTTCTCCATGCAGTAGGACAGCAGTCAGCAAGCTGGCCCATAGACCACACCAGAGCTACTGCCTGTTCCTGTGAATAAGCTTTGATCCCAGCTGCTTTCTTCTTGACATGTTGTCTTTCACTGCTTTTGCCCTTGCAACCATTTACCCAACCAAACCTAGACTATTTGCAGAACAAGTTTACCAACCTCTGCAATAGGAAGTCATCTGTGTCCCCTGACCAGCACTGTTACGAAGACAGTTGATGGGGTTTTGCTGTTTAGACTTTGGAGGCATTTTGAGACTGCAAGGAATGTAAAGTCATTGATTTAGGTAGTTTAATGTATCACAGGGGAATGTTTAAAATGTGCTAATACATATATGCAGACATGTAAGCTAAAATGTTCAAAACTGAAAAAACTATGGAATGAAAAGAATCTTTTTCTGATGGACAGCATGCTCAAACTTTAAAGTTGAAACATTTGCTTGGCTGTTGCTTCTTTTCTTTCTTTCCTATGTGTGTTGTAATTGTTCTCAGCACTGTTTCCTGTAAGTGCTTCCATGTGTGAGTGATTGTTGTCCTTCTGTCCAAGGAGCTGACAAGCACAGGTAAGACCTAGGAACTGCTTGGCTCCATAGCTGTACCAGGTGTGCTCATGCATGCTGTCTGTGTGCCAGAAGACATCTGAGACCTCGCGTCTGCACAGGATCACAAGCACCAGAGGAAAATAATTAAAGAGCGCCCAAAGACAGGAACCCAAGGTAGAAGAGACAATAGAGCATACTACTGCTGGGTCTGTGGCTTAGTGGTAGAGTGCTTCCCCAGCACACACAAAGCCGTGGTTTAATTTCAGGAATACACACATACTCACACACTCAGAGAGGGAGGGAGGAAGGGAAGGAAGGAGGAAGGACGATTGATCTCTTCTGTTAAACCAAAACATCAGCCATCAAGCAGTGCAAAAAAAGAAATATGAGTTGTAAGCCTCTTTATTCATGAGCAGACATGTTCTGCTTTAATCTAGAAATAAAAATACACTCTAGCCTTAATGCAAAAAACCTAGAAAATAATTCGTATTTATATTGGATTTAGATGTACTGGCTAAAATAAGATATATTATTAAAATTAATTTCATTATACTTTAGTATATACATATATATATGAAGGGAAACCATATATATATATATATATATATATATATGTATATATATATATTAGAAAATACATATAACTCAGAGATTAAACTTTGCCAACCACTTAATGAATATTTGGTATACATGCAGATGGGCCTTGTCTTAGGAAAATGTTCCAAAAATATTGATCACAAATTTAAAGTAAACTCTTTCATGCTTTGAAAATAGGATATCATTTGCAATTTTCCTAAAATTACGCCTGGCTTAATGACAGCTTTAATTGTATTCAGGTTCCAAATACGTAATTTATTTTCTTATTCATCTAACAAATTAGAAAATATAAATCACAATTACAGATAATTGGAAATGTTGGCAAATACCCAGTGTCTTTGTCAGACAGTTCTGAGAGCCCAACAAATGAGCCTATAAATTGTAGCCACTGCCAGTTTCTTTGGCCCCTGCTGCCTCCCATGGTAGTGCCGAAGGCCTGCATTTCATTTGGGAAGATACTTGTAAGTGCCGGTCTCATCTAGTCTTTGGTTAGGTTTGTCCCTGAAATCCTTTTCAAGGTTATCTAGAGCCATCAGGTAATGATTTTTAAATAGCCCGCTCTCTTTTGTAGCTTTGAGCTAACTTCCTCCAAAATCAAAAGCTTGACTCCATCAGAGCTTGCAATCTGCTGGTCCAGCACTTCTTTCTACTCTTCTTGTCCATGATCTCGGGACATCCATGCAGTGCAGTCCCCCTCCCCCCTCCCATATGTAGGGGCGGCTCCACAGCCCTGGCAGGATCCACACCCTGCCTGCCTGGTGCCCCCCTGTGCTGTACCATGCCTGGAGAAGAACACTCATACTTTCTGATTTCACCTTTTTTTTTTTTTTGTCTTTTTTTGAGACAGGGTCTCACTGTGCAGTTCAGGCTGGCCTTAAGCTCACTTTGTAGCTCAGGCTGGTCTCGAACTCACAACAATCCTCCTGCCTCAGCCTCCCTAGTGCTGGGATTATAGGCATGCGCCACCACGCCCGGCTCTCTGATTTCACTTTTAAATCACAGCCGTGAACTTTGAATGGGAACCTAGTGTTACCCAGCAATCATGTTATATTATTCTTTCTCACTGGACTTTGGATAATCTCTTTCCTTAACCTTCTGACACTGTCTTTCTCAACTGTGGCTGGAAAAAATGAGGAGCTCCCCCAGCACCCACTGCTGCGCTGTGCCTGTGTGGCTGCCTGGGGAGCCCCTCCACCTCTGTGTCAGACGTGCCCTCCCCACCTCCTCCACAGCAGGCCTCCCGAAGTTCCCATTATCAGCTTGACCCTGTCTGTTGGTTATTCCCATCACCATGCAAGCCCATTCTTACTGCTCTTGTTGTATCACAGAAAACAAGCACTCCCGGTTTCACATCCACTTCCACTCAGTAGCCCCATCCTTTTTCTCTACAAAGTACATCTCAGACATCACTCGGTATCCATTCTTGACAAACCCCGTTTCTCTCTTTCTAGGCTCTCTTGAGTCCAATTCAGTCATATGTTTGACACAGCTATTCCACCACCCTTGGCGAAGTCCCCAGTGAAATCCTACAACTTTGAGTCTTCTCTCTGTCCCATTGGCATCCTCCAGCATCCTTCTCACTCCTTGAGGCACTAGCATCACCTGTCTCCCAGGTTGCCTCTCACTATCCTGGCTAGTCCTCTGGTATCCTAGGATTCGCACCTCAGACCTCTTCCCTGTCTACACTCAAGCCTACGTTCAGCATCATTAAAGTGCCACAGCCCCTCTCATGACCTGTGTGTGTACATGTCCAGATGAGGGCTTCCATGACACCTCCATGGTATTGCATGCCCAGTAGTCTTCTAGGCTTTTTTTTTTTTTTTCCAGAACCAGGGATTGAACTCAGACCCTTGCCAGGGAGGCACTTATTCCACTGAGCCATCTCCCTGGCCCTCCTCTAGGCTTAAGGTGTTAGAAAGAATTGATTCCTGGTCCTCTGTCCACCTCGAAACTGGTCTCATCCGCCTGCAAACTGGTATCATCTCAGTTCATGGCAATTTATTCCTTCAGCTAGGGGCTAACATGCTTTACCATTGTCAGGCCCTACCTGACTCACACCTGAATGTCTCTGGGCATTCGTTTGCATCACTTCTTCTCCACATGGACACTCTCTCTCCTTGTTTCTCACTGTCTCCAGCCACACTGGCAATGTGCTGCACAGCACTCACTGAGGACACCTGCACAGTCTAGCACCAGTACCAAGAATTCTGAGAGCTCCGCCCCAAGCTGCCAAGTGCGACACTGCCTCACCCGCCTCCTAGCTGTCCCCAGGACCGCCTGCATGGGTCTCCCTGTGTGCTCCATCCCCTCACACTGCCCTCTGTTCAGTACCATTCCTCATGAGTCACTACCCTTTATTCTGCTTATTTTCTATCTCCTGCTAGGTTATAACTATCAGAAAAACAGATTTTGTTTTTTTCTGTTATTGTTGAATCTCCAACATCTGTGAAAATGCTTCCACCTTGTAGATGGTATAAAAGAATTTATTGAAAGTATAAATGAATATTTCTCTCTTTCTCCCATGTATTCTTCCATAGATGCATACAAAGAGATCTAGCATGGAGTCTGTAGCATTATGTCATAAACATCTCAAAAAATAACCATTAAAACACTTAATCAAGTCCTTGACTTGATTGCAGAGGGTCTATTATTTTTAAACTGAAAAAATCTTTATAATATAGCATCAGAATAATTAATATTGAAATTGTACATCCAGCAGGGCCTTGGTGTTTTTAGGAATAGTCAAAGTTCTTCATAAATCCCCAAAATTGTGGGCATCACAATTAAAAAAAAAAAAAAACAGAAGGAACAAATAGAGTCATAAGCACTGTCCAGCTAGATTGGCTTTTGTCGTGGGAGGAGGGCCACTCTGCAGTCCAGCCCCTCTGTCCTGGCCTGTGTGACACCGGTACCTCTTCTAATTTGCCTCATGCAACTCATGAGCCCATAGTATCTCCTGTGTAGTGTTGAAACCAAAGATTGCAACCCTGAGAAAGCCAGCGACTCACTGTATTATTTTATTCCATTCTATTTCATCTGAAGATGAAACCCAGGACCTGTACATATGAGGCAATGCTCTACCACAGAGCTCCATCTCCAGCCCATATTTTATTCTATCTTACATGTTTACTTAAAAAAAAAAAAAAATTAGTTCTACCAGGCCACTGGGACTTGGATTTAGAATATAATACATGTGTGTGTATTATTACAAATAAATGACAGATAACACTATTAAAGGCAGTGTGAGGGCCAGTGAGATAGCTCAGCAGCATAAGCACCTGCCTGGCAAGTGCAAGGACCTGAGGGTGATCCCTGGTACTTCATGCCCTTTTGGCCCTGTCCCCGGACGTGCTGAGTCAGCCACCGAGACCAGTGTAATCCCAGTGCTGGGGAGGCTGAAAACAAGAGGATCACTACAGGTCTGAGCTGCATTGTGAGACCCTATACCTAAGACACTAAAAAATAAAATAAAAATAAAAAGCAACATGAGCAAACATAGTAAGTTTTACTTTGAGATCTAATGACAAGCGTCCACTCAGTGTGATTTTGAACCTAATGATATATCTTGATTGTAAACCAAAGGAGAAAAAGCATCTTTGTTTTCAGTTTTAAACTGACTTTTTAGAATGTATAACATATATATATAATTTATTTTATTGTGTTTTCTATATACATTCTTGTTTCATAAAGCCTTCTGCCAATAGAAATTTTTTGAAGACAGTGAACAAGAATCTTTGACAAAAAGGTCTGCATGAAGAAAAACGCTATTGCCATGGTGACAGCTGTCCGGAGTTAACATCTCACATCTCTTCCATTCACCATTTATTGTAGGGCAATTCAAGCTGCTGGAACAAGACCGAGATATAAAGGAGCCCGTGCAGTACTTCAACAGCGTGGAGGAGGTGGCTAAGGCATTTCCTGAGCGTGTGTACGTCATGGAGGAAATAACATTCAACGTGAAGGTAGCTCTCGGACAGCCTAATACTTACCCTCACTTAAACAATCTGTCTGTGTCCGCCTTGGGCTCACCCTGGCTCCTCCCGGGAGACTTCTGTCTTCCTCTGGGTTCTTGTTGCAGCCAAGACCACGTGTATTACAGAGCTGACTCCCAACAACATGCTCTATTGATTAGCATTATCTTCTGTTCAAATTTAAAACTGATGAGGTCAAAAATGAAATTGGCAGATAAAACTTTTTTTTTTTTTTTGATTCAGACTTTAGTCCCTGATGTGTAGCAGTTCTTTGACCACATGTGCAGAGGCCGAGTGCTTTACTGTTAGGGACAAAGGACTGATGATGAAATGAATACCAGACACTTAGTTTAAAAAGAACAGGTTTCCTGAGGCTGCTTGCTCACACTCACCCCATTTCTGGATATGCGGGGAAAGCTAGTAGACAGACGCTTGCCTGGAGAACAGCCACAAGAGGGGTCTGCTCCATCTGCCTCACACCCATGACAGGGCAGTAGTGCAGTCCCTCCCCAGGCTGCGCGAGCCCCTCTGGCCAGTCTTGCTGGTGAGCTGTTCTTAGCATCTGCTCCTCTGCTGTGTGTTCTGCAGCAGCATCCACAGTGACACTGAGACATTTTAGCCAGTGCTCCTGTTGAAAAGACCCCCTATGTAGCATCAGCTGCACAGGAAGTCCAACTAAGTCTTGTTCTCAAAACCTTGGAAGGCTGAAGGAGGCATTCTACGAATTTCCTAATTCGTAGAAATCTGCTCTGCGTGAAGCAGAGCCTGCATGGTGTCTTGACCCGAGGACGCTTCGGTGTCGCGGGTGAGTCACTCCACCCACATTCCAGGATATGGCGTCCTTACTGGAGAAACACTTCTGCCCATTCTGAGCCTAAGCAAAGCGGCATTCTTCAGGTTTAAAATATCGCTGCTGTGCTCTACTTTCTTTAGTTTTATGATGGGTGAGATTTTGTATTTTGTGACATCTTCTATTAATTTTACTTATATATATAAATATGTGTATACATTTTAACTCCTTCAGTGACCCAGTGCAATGAGCAGCCAAGACAACTTGCATCCACCTACATTGAAAGTTTGTTCTGCATGTTGAAATTACCAGGATCTATTGATTCACAAGAAGATGAAGTCTTGTCTTGTCTCATCTCATCTCATCTCTCGTCTTTGTGGTCCTGGGGATCAAACTCCGGACCTCAAGTGTGCTGAGCTTGCCAGCCTGCGACATGAAATCTGATGCCATTAGTGCCTCAGTATGATTGAAATCTTTCCTTAAAACTTAAACTCAGGGTTGTCTTAGTTACTTTTCTCATTGCTGAGACACAATACCTGGTGCCCAAAGTTAAGAAAGGAAGGTTTATTTAGTGCACAGTTCGTAGAGGTTTAGTCTATAATTGGTTGGCTCCAAGGTAGAGTAGAACATGGCAGAGAAACAACCACTTGTAGCAACAGAAGACAACATAAAAGAGAGAGGGAGTCTTTTTGTCCCTTCTGTTGTATCTAGTGTACTGTCTACTGGGATTGGGGCAGCGCCAATTCAGTCTGTGGACTGACCCAGCAATCACCCACCCTTAATCACAGCATTGCACTTCAAATTAGCTGTGCACTGTAGATTCAGCCACCTCTGAAAACACCCTATGGCTACATGAGGCTCTGGAGGGAAGTCTAGACATAAACTGTAACAGGCTAGGATATGGCTCAGTGATGGAGCGCTCACCTGGCATGTGCAAGGCCCTGGGTTCGATGGGGGCGGGCTTTATATTAGCAGTCTCAACTACTTGAAAGGTTGAGGTGGGCTGATCGAGTTCAAGGCCTGCCTGGGCAACATAACAAGATCCCATCTCAAAAAAAAATTGTATTTAGAATTATCTAAATGGAAAAAAATTCTCTAAATAGAAAAAGTGATACTTTAAAAACTGTCTTCTAAAGCTGTTTCATCTGCTAATAATGATGGGAAATCAAGCATAATATTTTTATAATTTTGAAGATTTCCTTTAATATTAAAATTTAACATTCTAT
>PVKA01000926.1:0-27256 GCA_004027165.1 Ctenomys sociabilis
ACTTTTAGACGCTCTAGGAAGACCCAAAATCATGATAGCCGTAGCAGTCTGTGAAAAAGTCACTGTAGCCTGCTGTTGCTGAGTTGCCACCGTACCCATAACTTCCGTACCCCGCACCAGCATTCATGTAGCCTCCATGGTTGGCACCACCAAATCCTCGCCCTCGGCCTCGCCCACGGATGCTGCCACCTCGGCCTCGTCCTCGGAGGTTGGGGGGCGGGGGTACCTCATTGTGCATCGGGCCGCCCATCCCAAAGCCTGGGTTGTGTGGCTTGGCAGCAAATTTTGGTCCGCCTCGCACAGGAACTGGTGTTCTCTTCTTTTTGTTGGCATCGAGGGCAAGGGGGGTATCAGGAAAAAGCTTTTCAAGAGCAGCGAGGGCAGCATTGGAAAAATCAGAATCAACAGTGGTGAACAGAGCACGTATGCTGCAGCAGGATCTTCAAGTTTTTGAAAGCTTGAAGAGTTTCTCCATCACTGTATACATAATAGCTAGCAATTTTCTCTCAGAAAACCCAGACTGACAATGATTTGAACAAGAATGCTGCAAACTTTGGCTCTTGCTTTTATGAGGAACCATTGCATTTATGGTGTCTATAGCAGGCAAGTATGAACCATCATTATTATACTGCCTTTCTTTATTACAAAACGGTTTTCAGAACCATTACATTATAAGCTTTATTAGAGAGGTAACAGGCCAAACTGAATCTTCTTCCTATGAAGCTTGTACACTTCTGTAATACTTCCTGGCTCTCCTGTAAGGACTACATGTCTGTGTTCTTTTCACAGAGCCATTGGGCTTGCTCTGGATAACAGACTGTGAGTGGAGATGCCATGGGCCTCCTGTGCTCTTTTTTTCTTAGCCAAAAGACTGGCCAGGCTCAAGAGAGAAACTTCTCCCCTAGCCTACATAGTAGAGTGTGGAAGTGGTGGCATAAAGCCATGGTTATGCTTAGGGACCTATTCCGTAAAAAGAGAAGTGAGCAGCTGAGGCTTGAGGGACTGTAGCATACCACAATGAAGCCTAATCTAGTGGCTGATGATCCTGCTAGAGTCACGCAGCAAGGAGCTCACTTTTGCTGGAACAATTATCCTTGCTGGTTTCCTAAAGTGTACTTCTACTACCTATTCTTGATATGGGGAAAGAAACTCCCAACCTCAAAGATACCTGGGATGAGTTTGTGTTCCCTAAAACTTAAGAATGAACTTAAGGAACAACCTAAGAGTAGAATTTATTTATTTAGGGAAAGAAATCTATCTGAGAGAGGGACAGAGAGGGATCTGAGTGGGTTGCCAAGGACCCTGCCTTTTCTTGGGATTTTATGGAGCAAAACCACAAGGTGAGGCAGGTCTAAGATGGGAAATATGGGAACTTGCAAGGTGGACATGAGATGGGAGAAAACTATAGTCCTCCAATAGGATTACAAGCATGATTGCTCAGGTAAAGTTGATTCAATCAGGATCAAATGGGGAAGTGAGTTATGTAGCAAGTAGATATGTATAAAGAGCCCCTCCTGGTCCACATATTGGTTCGAGAGGTTTATATTTGTAATCTAATGGCTAAGTTATTGGAATCCCATCAAGTTAATTTCAATCTACCACACCCAGGGCAATCCATCATGAGAATAAAGACACTAAGGCATATTTGTAGTTATGGGGAGCTAAGGGGTCCTAAATCCAGATGATGGCTATCTGGAACAAAGGCCTCAACCCTGGGCCATACCTGAGCTTTATTCATTCATCAAGAAAAGAGTGGCTTGAGGATGAATGACTTTGAGAATGGTGGGGAGTAGATGAGCTGGGCTAGGTGGGAGGCCTGGATTTACCTCTACACTATGTAAAGAGAAGGACAACATGAAGAGTAATCTGCATACACAATTAAAATAGTATCTAATGTTTTGGAGTCGGTGCTTTAGCTCTGATGTGTATTCATTCAAGCCCCAGGAAGTCATAGTCTCTGTCTCAAGGAAAGGCTCATCCCAGCAGACAGTGTGGAGCATTGGCTCTTCACCCAGTCTCAACCCAACTCACCCTAGGGAACCGTGGGGGGCATGCAGTCTTCAAAGACTAACAGCAGCACCTCAGCTAGATCAATACACATTGCTCAAAGCCAATTGAAGGGATAAAGAAAAGTCCTAGGCAGCTCTGCACATACCAGTACACAGAAATAAGATCAGGCAAGACAAAGTGGAGTCAATTGCTTCTCCTTCAAGAAGAGTAACCCAGGTGGTCCTCAACAGATATGAATACAGAACAGGGACTCTTCTTGTAGGGGGATGGGTTAGTGGCTCTTCCTGGCTTTTTCAAGTTGATAGAGACCTATTTAGAATATCAATACCCCCCCCCACACACACACATACCACATCTGTCCCTAGGGAGTTATGGTGGCTAGCTTTTGTTTAATCTTTTGTCTTGAGGTCTGGCCCACAGTAGGAGTGCCTATCTTTCCCACAGTTGCAAGGTATCTTGTCTTCCATATTGGGTCCTTTGAGGGCTTAGCCCAGTCCGACTGTGCATAATATTTCTATCTAACTCAGCTGCCTGCAACATTCTAATTTTTGAAAAACTTTCAATCCTTCATTAATATTCATGAAGCTCTTCCGGATCCTATGTATATGGCGAATATTAAGTGCTGAAGCACTACTATCTTCAGATACAGCAAATTTGAAGTATTATAAATATTCTTAACATCAGACAGGGCACGAAAACAGGTGGCTAGGAGTTTAGTAATCTAGGAAGTAGAAGAAAGATGAAAAGGAGACAAGAGCCATATCATGATGGATGAATTTGTTGGGTATTTTAATTTCCCTTGCTCTATCTGACAGAGAGGACTTCTGAAAGAAAGATGTTTCCATCAATCTCTCCCATTTCTTCACCAGAATAAAAAAATAAGAAAGATTCATCTCAGGGGCAAGGGAGAAAAGAATAGTTCCTAGGATGGAATTTTCAAAAGTTCAGTCCAAGGCTGACATCTTTTTCTTCTTATATGTTCATCTGAATAAGTTGAGTATGAGGGTTGACACCTCCACCTTTTCTTTCTTGCTTTTGTTTCTTTTTTCCGTTAAAAGAAAACTTCTAGGACCAAGCTATCTTGCTTGGTCAGGAAGTGACAACCCTTTGAAGTCTAAATCCTCATGGATCAGGTAACTGCAAGGCTCCAACATATTCTAATATCTGCAAGTCCTTGAGGAACTCTGTTAAGCATAGGAGTTGATGTGATAATCAAGAATACAGGTTAGTGTCTTCTGAGATATTGAGTCAGTGTACCACGTGCCGGGAACATTTTACTTCTATTTTGTATTGAAAAATTGCCTCAAGTGGGCCAGGGAGATGGCTCAGTGGAATAAGCACTTCCCTGGCAAGTACAAGGGAAGGATCCAACCTATGATTATGGAACAATGGAAGAAATTGGAATAGACTCTTACAAAGTAATACCAGATGTGGGGATCTATGCCTGTTATCCTAGCACTGGGAGGCTGAGGCAGGAGGATTATAGTGAGTTGAGGGCCAGTCAGGGGTACATAATGAACTCAAGGCCAGTTTGAACTGAATTACTTGGCAAGATCCTGTTTGAAAAAAAGAAAAAAAATCCTAACTAATAATTTGGTTTGGCTTAAAAATTGAATTAACACTGTGAAATGGAAAGGCAAAAAGGACTTACAATTAAACATCTACATAGAACAGGGTTGAACTATGTGTTAGTGTGGTGGCTTCTGAACCTTTGGAAATTATTGGGTGATTTATCAGTTTGGGGGCAGCAAAGAGACCAGGATCAGAGGTGCAGACTCACCAGCTGATATCTCCTGAACACACAAACTCACCCCAAGCACTTTTTCTTTTATGTATTTAGGAGAGGGTCTTGGAGTCTACAGGGTTGCACTACACAGATGAGACTCATAGTGATCCTCTTGTTTTCAGCTTCCCTGGGATTACAGGCATGCACGCACCTCCACACTCAGTCCCAATTGCCGTCTCATCGCTCCCCCGCTCCCGGCCCCTGCGTCTGCCTAAGCAGGCACTTTCATCAGCTGAGCTATCTGACCGGCCCCCCCAAGCACTTTTATTGCCAGGTAAAACATGCATTTATTTTGGACGATAATTATAGCATGGTATCTATAATGAGTCATACTCTAATTGATGTGGAAGCTACAAATAATTTAGAAAAAAAAACTTAAGGGATATAGAACATATACATTCAAACTAACCACCAATATTCCATTCCATTCTCTAGTTCTGACATAACTGTAGGAAAAAATATCCTTGATTCTTTCCCAGAATCAGTGTAAATTCAATTCCTTAGTCACCTATAATTTGAGGACAGCAAAGTATCCTTTCCCTTCCATCAGCTTTTCTCAGCTTGTAGATGTTTAAACGAGTATGAAGAAAGAAGTTCTGGCAAGCAATAACTTGCAACTGCAGCTGTTTCTGTTGTTTGGGAAAAAAAAGAAAGCAGCGTAAGTTCAGTCCACCACAAGCAGGAGCCCATTGGCTGCTGTTAGGAAAGCAGGATTGAGGAGCAAAGACGGCTCTCCATCCAGCCTAATCCACTGTTTTTATTGCTTCCCCAGCAGTATTGGGGCTGCTTCAGAGGCTTCTGCTCACAGGCAACTGAAGACAGCAAGGCATTTTCACGGGCTACAGCCAAATCAGGTAAGTTGTGCATCTGGTTATTTTTGCAAGGTTATCTGGGGAAGGGGCTGGGAAATAACAGATATAAAAGGTCATGAATGAGTACATCAGAATAAAGGTTTAGCCTGGTGCACACTGCCTCTGCCTGGCATTTCAAGTAAGAGATTTGTAGCTTTGTGGACAAGGCCTCACGAGCCAACATTGGCAGGGTTTACATCCTGGTGAGGGTGGTTGAAGCAGGCTCACGTGGCATTTAACTTGCTGGGGCTTGGGGTGAGAGGAGGTAGGTCACACCACGTTCAATTCAAGGAATGGCAATGGAAAGTTCTTGATAAATGATTTAGAATTTCATTAAGAATAGAAGGAAACAGAGCTTAGGAAGGAAAAAATAGTCACAAGGAAGGATTTTGCCCCTTTCAGGTAAAAAGCTTTCAATTTGTCATGATCTCACAAGACCAATTGGTCCTGTGTGCACTAGTTACTGATTACCGTGAAATGAATCACAACACAGCACCTCAGGAAACCCCAAACATCTGCTATCTGACAGCATCTTAGGGGTAGGGACTTGGATGTAGCTACAGTGGAGGTTTAGGCTCAAAGTGGTCTAGGTTCATCTGAGATTGCCATCTGGAAGTCACCAGGATCCCTGTTCTTGGAGGCTGGGCTGAGTGGGAGGACCTGCTTTTAATTTTAAGGTCACTCACTCACACTGCTCTGGGCAGGAGGTCTGAGCTCTTGCCATGTGGGCTTCTTTGCAAGTGGGCAGGAGTGTCTCACCACATGGCAGCAACTCTCCTGAAAGGGCCTGATCCCAGAGAGGAAGGCCACCAGGCTTTTATGCTCTGAATCTTGGAACATTCATGGACTCACTCTGTCCAAATCCAACCCACACACAGGAAGCAAGATCAGGCCCATGTTCTGAAGCAGGACTACCAAACAGTGCCTGGAAACACTTGAAAATGACTACAGTAATGTGTCACAGGAAAGCTATCTTGTTATTTTGTGGCAAAAAGCTGCTCGGAAGAGTTAATAGGAATAATTGTCCATTTATGGTCTGTTATTTAGTGCTAGATCAATCTCTCTTTGATTATATGACAGGTTACCAGGGAAGCACCTCGGTTTAGGCAAGAGGTGGATAGGACAGAGTGGATGTGTCTGGCCTTTTGAAAGAAATTGAGATTTCTCAGTGAATTTGCCTACACCACCCTAGAGCTGCGTCACACCCACTCCACCTGTTTTCAGGCTGACCCAGCTTGTATTTATGCTATACTTCTACCTTTGATCAAGGGTAGTACTTATTCCTTGTTGTGTGAATACTTTCTGAGACCAGAGCTGTGGAGAGAAGAGCTGTCATGTTCAGTGTTAAGAAAGCAACATCCGCTCATCTGATAATGAGGATGGATGTGAGGTGGGGTTGGGCTGGCTGAGCTTTGGCCAGAGCTCTGGAGAACCCAGGGCCTTAGACAGGGAGAATGCACTGCCCGTGAGCCCCTGGCTTGCACCAATGTTGTGCAGGCTGACTGATTTTCAGCTGTCAGCTTCTGCATTTCTTTGCTTGGTGCTTTTTTTAGAAGCTGTGCAGGGTCTGCAAGGGCACATTCATGCTCCTCTCACAAGCCCATACCGGAGGTGTGGGAGTGTATAAGTCCCTGCTCCCTCAGCCCCAAAGGAGCTAATGCAGAGAGGCCTCTGTTCCATCTTGACTTCTCAGAGATTCCCAGAGGGCCTGCACTCCAGCTGCCCACAATAGTCACCGCGTTGACAGAACATGGTTTACTGGCTGCCTCTCCTTCTCCCTCTGCTCTCTTCCTTGTTTTTTTTTTTTTTTTTTGCGGAACCAGGGATTGAACTCAGGCCTTTGCACTTGACAGGGAAGCGCTTATTCCACTGAGCCATCTCCCCAGCCCTGTTCTCTTACTTCCTTACTCATTTTTAGTGCCCCAAACTGTTGTGCTTGAACAAATCCTTCAGAGTTCATTCCTTAGGGAACCTAAACAAGACAATGGATGACTTGAGCACTATCATGAATGATTGCCTTGTGGAAGAATCTCTCAAAGGAAAGACCTAGGAGACTGTGTGACGACATACACTGGTAAGCACAACACTTGGGAGGCTGAGGCAGAAGGACTGCTGTGAGCTTGAGGCCAGCCTGGACTATATAGTGAGTTCAAGATCAGTCTGATCTTGTTTCAAAAATAGTGAGATGCTGTTAAGAAAAAAAAAAAAAAAAGAAAGAAAGAAAAACTCCAAATAACAAGAAGGAGATGTAGGACCAATAAATTATAGTTATTAGGTAGTTATAATTTAGCCTCTGAAAGAGTTCTATAAAAATCCAAGCTCCCTAAAAATGGAATGAGCTGCTTTGAAAAACAATAAACTCAAGGTAACAGTCACAGGGCACGTTGGCTTGTGCAGGCTGATTAACCACCAGGGGTGTGTGATTGATATAGAGCCCAAACTAAACAGCGCCCAAGGTCTGCGATGGGCTTGCTGTCTGGCTGAGTTCTGCCCTGCTTTTACCCACCACTTTTTGATTACTAGCTGTGTGATTGTACAGTAAGACACTCTTGTAATTTGAGCATCTTTGAATCACAGTTGATTAAGACTACTGTCTGTTTCCTCTTCAACTTAATTTTATTTATCAGAATTTTAGAGTTTGTAGTTAACATCTGTGCAGCAGTGCTGGATATGAATATATCTGCATGAGGTTGCATGTTTTTCTGTATCTTGACATATCAGATCGGACATTACCATGTCTGAGACATTTTCTCCCAACAAAATGTGGTGATTCCAGATGAAATAGCATACAAAAGGACCACGAACATAGCAAAATTGGTTGGAAAAAAAGACAACAATAAAACAGAAGTTCTGATAACAAAACTCATACATGGAGAGTAATTTAAGGATGCAATGATATCACTACATACAATGTAACAGCAATTATGAAAATATCCTAGCTTATTATTATTATTATTTTTCTATATTGAGGACAAGATCTACAGGATTGCACTATACAGATCCCACTCATAGTGATTCTCCTGTTTTCAGCCTCCCACACTCCGGGATTATAAGTGCACGCCACCATGCCCAGTCTCACTCACCATCTCGGCACACCCCGGGGGTGGGGCTGCCACAGCACCCCCACTGCAGCTGCTGAGCTCTGCCTGAGCAGGCATTCTAGTCTGCTGAGCCCGCTGGCCAGCCCTTCCTAGTTTACATTTTACATTTCTGAATTTTAGGTTGATTTTTGATATTTAGTGACACCCCAAACCATAAACCAAGGCAAGCATTGCAGCATTTTTAAGCTTTTAAAAAGGTAGGCGCAGGGTTGGAGAGGCAGCTCAGCCATCTAAAGCGCCTGCTTAGGCAAGGTTGGGCAAGTGCAGGGACCATGATTCAATCCCTGGCACCACATGCCACGCTGGTCCCGCCCCCAGGGCGGGCTGAGCAGGCCACAAAAACAGAAAACAGAACAAAACAAAACAAAAATGTAGGCACAAATACAAAAACAAACAAACCAGCACAAAATGTAAAGAGAGGGCTGGGGAGATAGTTCAGTACAGTAAGTGCTTGCCTGGCAAGCGCAAGGGCCACAGTTCAATCCCTGGTTCCACCAAAAAGAAAAAAAAAAATGTAGGCAGAGTACATGAGGGAGGAGTAAAAATGATCATAATTAGATATGTATATATACCAACTCCCCAGCGTGCAGGTAATTATTATGCAAGACAAACATACACTGGCAGAAAAATCTGTAAAAAAATGTACAACCTCTTTGGACTTCTCAGTAGAAATAAATATTCACTTTTATACCTAATTTAGCATTCATAATTTGCATTAGTAATGTACTCTAGGGTCAGCCAGATAGCTCGGTAGGTTAAAGCACCTACTTAAGTAGGCTCAGGGACCGAAGTTCAATCCCCTGCATGCCTTGCTGGCCCAGCCTCTGTAATCCCAGCACTTGACTGAGACTGGGTATGGTGGTACATGCCTACAATCCCAGCACTTGGAAGGCTGACAATAGAAGGGTCACTATGAGGCTGATCTGTGTAGTGAGACTCTGTAGGCCCTGTAGTAGAGACACTGAAAAAAAAATGTGCTCTATTTCTTCACTTAACAGAACCCCTATACAATAGGAATCCATTCTTGCCTGGTTTCTTTGATTCTGAGTTCTGAGTCATGAAGCCTTTTTTCTATGAGCTGCATGGCAACAATATCCTTTAGTTATTTGATTCAGAATAGTTTGTAGAGTGGAAGAATGGAAAGTGTGACACTTTAGCTCAGAAGTACACAGAAAATCCTCAGTCACTGTTAAAATACAAAGTCAAAGCTTGAGAGCCCCACTGTCTCTGTTTTCATCCCCTGGTCAACAGAAAGGGATAATCATTTTGGATGCCTACCTACCTAGTCTACAAAGAATTTTATAAACTAAATGAGCTCTGTGTGTTACCAGTACAAGTGAAAACAAATGGTCAAACTATTCTTTCTAACACTTTCCAATTTGTAAAATACCATCCCAAGCATGCAACATAGTTGATAAACCTGTGCACATGCAATGACACAAACCTTAACAATCAGCCTGAGAGCACTGAACAGAAAGACAAAATTAAAACTGGCCACTTACAAAGTGTATTAAACCTTCCTTGATTGCAAAGGCATAAAATTGTGTTGGTCTACAGGATGAGTAAGGAAACTACAACCCATCAGATATATCTACCCCTGCTTCATTTTGTAAATAAAGCATTATTAAAATACAACTATATGCATCTATTTGCACATTGTCTACTGTCTATGGTTGTCTCATGGCTCAACTGCAAAGCTAAAGGGACAGAGACTGTATGTATGTCCTACAAAGCCTCAAATATTTACTATCTGGCCCTTATATAGAAATGTTTCCCAACTCTCAATGTTAGAGAAAAATCTTTGGATCGCACAGATGTCTGGAAGTTTGTGACAAAGATATTTAAAAGGAGAAAAAATTAAATTAAAAAAATACCTGTTGAGATGCCACTCAACAGGTATTTTTTTTGGAGGAACTGGGGATTGAACTCAGGCCCTTGCACTTGCCAGGGAAGTGCTTATTCCACTGAGCCATTTCCCCAGTCCCCAAAAATCTGACTGTGGAGAGCAATTAATAAAACTCATTTTGTCTTCCTTGGAAGATGCTCAGGAAATATGTGCCTCTCTCGGTCTCTGTTTCTGAGCTTCCATTCTGCATGCCTTTGGATAAATGACAAGAAATCCATTAACTGAGCCACTGGCACCTGGGCCTTCTGAATGATATTTTTAATACTGAAGAAGAAGATCCTCAACTCACTACAGAGATGAAAGTCTGCAACTAGAGGGAAGTTATCTGATTCTTTTTAAATGGAGAACTGAAGTCTTTTTGACATCTTCAAAGCACAGCTTCACTGTAAACAAAGTTGTGGTTTATTCTTTAAGTGGCCACTGGAGCTCCTGATGGAGTGGCTGGCCTGTGAAAGGAGTGTGGTTTGTATTCATTGGAAGAAAGAATGGAAGTGTGGAAAGAATGAAAGTGAGACTACAGAGGACTGCTTGGCAGGAGGGTGAACTATCATGCTCACATTGCTACTTGGTATGTCTAGTGCCAAGTTAAATACCTTGTCATGACCAGCCACTTCTCTCAGATCATTTGTGCAGCTATGGCGTCTCTATCCTGCAGTACAGGACTACCACACTGTGCAACTAAGAATCACCACTGAGAAGACAACAATATGCAATGTATTAATTATTGAAACTGTCCTACTAATCGGTTTTGAAACTGTCTCATTGCTATTTGTTTCTCAATAAAATTATTTTTTTAAAAAGATCTCTAATCCTTAATTTCCTCATGTTTATAAGGGGAATAATACATTATTCTATTTATTTTTTTTGTGTGTGTGTGTGTGGTTGACTGAGCCCACCCTGGGGGCAGAGCTAGTGAGGCCTGTGGTGCTGGGACCCTTTTCATACCAATATTGATTCCTTCTTTCTTTCCTGAATCATTGACACTAAATAAAATTTCTATTTTTATAAAACCTGCTTCCATTTTGGCTTTAGGGCTCATTTTTACTTCAATTGCAATTTTTAACAACTTTTTAAAAAAGACAGTGTCTTGCTATAATAGTCCAAGCTAGCCTCAAACTCTCAGAAATTCTGTCTCATCTTCCCAGGCGCTACCGATACATGTGTGTGCCAACATGCCTGACCCTCTCACAACTTTTAGACTCTGTTAGAAGTCAGGATAAGACACAGTTTGCTACTTAGTATTATTATTTTGGTAGGAAAGCCTGCGCAGAGGGCTTTGGATATATTTACATTTATCCCAACACTTCAGTGGGACCAGCAGTATCCATTTGATTCATTGGCTGCAAGTGGACCTAAAAGATGGGCATGGTGGGGCATTCTTATAGTTCCAGTCCTGGGCAGCTGGGGAAGGAGTATGGTGCAGAGTCCAAAGCTAGTCTGGGGTACATAGTGAAGCTCAAGGCCAGCCTGAAGCAAGACCCTATCTCAAAAAACCCAACAAATACATAGCTTAGATATTCACATCTCATTTGAACCTGAAATGGTGAGAGGGGGATCCTTTAGCAAGCACTTCACAAAGAAAAATATTTGTTTTATACTTACAAGTGTGATTGAAAATATTTTGTAGCCTGAAATGAGCCCTTGGCCCTCAGGCTTAGGGTCTCCCAAAGCTTTATTGCTAAATAACTTTTAAATCCCAATGCTCTTGGACTCCTGGAAGTTGCAATTTTTATTATGAATGCTGCCATTACCTAAGAAAGAACCACCAGAGGCACGTTCTTTGTGAGGGTTATATTACACAAAAGTATAGGTTGTTTTTTCTGTATACATGCATTAAATTTGCCAAATTGGTTATGCACATTTTGAAAAATAACCCAATTAAAAGTTTGCTACATTAATATTTCTAATATCTGTACTTTATGTTATATATCCTAAGAACTGCATTCTGCCTTTTTATTTGTAAGTGTGGGTTTAATATAATACTAACAGTCAAAATACAAATTTAGAATTTTAGCTGAGTATAATAAAGTACCTTGGAAATCACTAATGAATAAAACTCACAAATGTTATTACTTGATTTGTTAGGAAAGGGATTGCAATGATAAAAATATTCAGAGTGTTTTCTACTAATTTAACACCGATTATGAATTGGTGTCAGCAGAATTAATGCGGTTTTATTTGGAGTGTAATTTTTTAAAAGATATTTATTCCCTGAATATTAAATGTTTCGTGTTTATATCTCAGATGTCTGTGATGGCCGAAAATGCTCACACACACTCTGGCCAAAGCTTCCCTGTGAGGACTGTAAGGTAGGATCACAGGTTCAGAGGCAGGGCTGACTCTGGCATCACTTGGGTTGTTGTAGGTTATTCACCTCCCAAGTCATCGATCATGAAGCCACAGGTACAAAGCCCAGTAGGACAGATTCTTAGATATTCAAAATATCTAAGAATTCAAAATATTGCCCAATCCAGCCAGAAAATATTTCCCTTATCCCAAGATTTTGCATTCAGTACAAATTCTTTTTTTGAAGTGGGCAAGGTACATCGAATATATAAATAAACAAATAAATACATCTCGTTCTTATTACCTTATAATAGCATTAGGACTAACCTTCTGAGGAGCTTCCCTGCCCTCCAGAATCACTGTCAACTCCTGTGATTCTTATTTTTAACTCTGAAATGCTTTCTCACAAGCTATCTTCTTTCAGGTGCTGAGTCTATGAAGCAAAATTAATTTACAGTATTTGCCTCCTTTCTGTGGCATCTGCTCAGCTCTGTAAAGTTAGATGCTAGAGGACATGTACTAGAATGCTCCATGAAAACCAGAAATGTTTTCCAGCTTGTAAATCGCTTTTTGTTTATTTAATTGTGTCTTTCATGGACTATATATTCAATGTATGCCTCCAGGGTCCTTTATACATTAGCAATTCAAAACCACTGACCTATAATCATATTAAAATTCCCATTTTTATCTCCAGTTTACCCATAATAGGATTCTCTTGCATGACTTGGGCAGAAGCCTTGTGAATAGATCATTTTGCTTCTACAATAGTAGTGTTTTGTGTAGAAGCTAGGGGTGGTAAAATCAAACTGTTGTCGTTTTATTATTGCAAATGCTGTCGTTATCACCCATTTGTAAAATAATCCAAGTTTCATTAGTGCATCTATTAGCCATCAGCTTTTTTTTTTTTCCTTTTAGTCAGGATTGCTGACTCTTCTAACACAGGAAAACAAATCTAGTTCACAGTGAAAAGAACTGTCCAGGTTCCTGGCAGGTGACGAATGAGTCCTGAAGGTCTCAGCCACTCAAAATCCAGACCCTGTCCATGGTAACCTAAGGGGAACATGCATCACTTCAGCAGCTTGTCTTTTCCAAAGCAGCTTGTGCCCGAGATATTTGAAGTGCTGGCTGAATTTGTTTCTCCAGCTAAACTTTGTCCATAGTAATCTTTGAGGTCGGTCTGTTGGCCAGCCTCCAAGTGAAGAGCTAAAAGCATTTGTTTAAAACAACAGCACCAAAGTCTGCTAGGTTTTGATTATCCAAACAAGCTGTAATGTCGTGTTAAAGACAGTGTGATCTACATTTTATTATTCAATTTTATTGGGAGGTTTTTTAAAGAGAAAGAAGAGAAACAAATTTAAAGCTGTAGCTACATGGGGTCATTTGGTCAATCTCTGGGTGGCTACTGAGACTTTTCAACAATAATTACAGTTGATTTTTGAACAGCTATTTGGATTACCATGTGCTTAAGTCAGTTTAATCATTATGACTGTTGACAGGTAGGCTATGTAGCAGAACGCTTATTTTGTCCATGTTAGGACAAAGGAGACTATCCTTAAGGCTTTTTGTTCATTGTGCTGTTTTTCAGAGACAGGGCTTCATGCTGTAGTGCAGACTGGCCTTGAACTTGTGTATCACCCAGGTTGAAGTTGTATCACTTCAGCTTGGGGCCAATTCTTCTGCCTCAGCCTCCTGAGTGCTGGGATTACAAGAGTCCACCGCCATGCACAGCTGTCTTTTTTTAAATGTAATAATCTCAGGGAATACATACAGGACATGGAGTTTTTTGTGCTTTATTTTTTTTCCTTGATGACTTTGTTGATCTTTCCTCCTTGACTCATAATAGCACCTTGTGTAGGTCTCATTGTTTTCCAGTCCCTTTCAGTTATAAAAACTGCAGGTGTAACTTTCAGGAGTTAAAATGCCCCTTCCATCCAGTCCAAAACTTCTCTTCATTCCTTCCAGAGCTTCTGCCTGCACCTCGGCCTCACCCACAGTTTAGAGACACGGTGGAAAGATTGTCCTCCTTTTTTTGTCCTCCACTGGCTTCAGAAAACACTTGCCAGCCTCTTGGAACTTTCTCCAGTTATCTTTCTCACTGGTTATATTTCTTAAGAAGCTAGGTATAAATTTCAGGGAATTTTTTCCCATCTGCTTAGCACTGGGGCTGTCCTCAGCTTATGTGACATCAGGAAGAGTTTCATTAAACATATTTTCATGCATGTGTGTATCACAGCACAGAAAATTCATGTTGTAACTTCATATGTTCAGAGAGCTTTTCACAGACAAACATTATCACTAAAACTTCTTTTAGAAGAATATCCAATACTGAGCTTTTAAAATTTCTGTTTTTCCTCCTAATTCCCCTAACCCCACCTTCTATCTGAGAATGAGAATTGAATCCTGGGCCTTTGCACTGAGCTATAAGTCCAACCCCTTTCTTAGTTTTTATTTTGAGACAAGGTCTCTCTAATCTCTGTTACCCAGGATGATCTTGAACTTGCAAACCTTGTGCCTAAGCTTCCCGAAAGGCTAGGCTTATAGGTATGTACCATCACTTCCAGCTCTGAGTGTCTTCTGAAGTTGTCTGCTTCATGCACATGGTGAGATGACACTGGTGTCCACGTTGACTCCAGTGGCTCCCAGTCACTGGGGACAGAACTGGTGCCATCCACCTCCTCTCTGGACCTGTCCTACGGAGAGTGCATGCTAAGGAATATAAAGAGGAGTCCTGGGGCTTTGTACTACCTCTTTTAATTTGTTTACATTTTCATTTAACTACTCTGATGGGAACATTTAATGCGAATGATTTTTGAAGAATGTAATCTGAAAAATTCAATTATTTAGTGCCTGGAAGGGTTTTGAAGAATAAAATGCTGCATAAAAATGTGTAGGTATTTATTATTAAAATTAAATACTTGTTTTCTCTGAGCAATTAAATTATATTGTCAAGAGGGTTTATATAACTCTTCAAAAATACATTTTGTATTACTTTTGTTTCATCTAAATCCCCCTAGCCAGAATTAGATACTATTTCCCTCTGTTGTGCATATGGCTATTTCCTTATGCCCTCATTTTAGGTAGATGTAATCTGGTTTGATTTCATTTCATTATAGTAGCATCTATAAAGTGAAACTAGGTTCTAGGTATTTTGCTAGGCTCAGAGGAACAAAAGGTTAAATATACTTCTATCAAGTGTCTAGTGTGTGTACGACATATCTGTGTATGCACACGCTTTAGTGCAATTAGTTTCCATAATAGGAACAAAACTCCAAGGAGGCAGTTGTGAGGGACGCCACCATTAGCCCAGGTCCTGAAGAGTTCAGAGAAGAATGACTTTGGTTGCACGTGAATCAACTATGAAAACTTTCAGCCGAACTGTGTTTTTCCTCTTCCTTTCCTTTCAGATCTTTGAGAAAGTGTCCTCCTCCTCATTCCCAAGGAAGAGAAATAATGGAAAACTCTCTTAGCAAAATTTTCCTTTGACTAGCTCTGTTGGAGCATGGTGAGCACAGCTCCGCAAATTAGAACTCTTTCATAGGTTTCTAGGCTGTTCAAGTTTCCAGCAAGTGGGCCAAGTGTGATGGAAACTTCTTCCTGTCAATCAGTTTTCTTAACTTTGTCATCATTCTGAGTTATTTACTGAAGGGTTGATCTCAAAGATCAATCAGTTGGTATTCAGGGGAAAATAGATGGTAGGGAATAGCAGTAATGTTTACACAGTCAATGCAAATACAAGATTTAGAAAAATCAGAGTTTTGACCTGTACTATTAGGAGTGGTAGCAGAGATAGTGTTGGAGATTGAACCTAGGGCCTCATATATACTAGACAAGTGTTTTTACTACTGAGTTACACCCCAACCCTGTGCAAAAAAATTTAAAGAAAGATGTTGTGATTTTTACAAGGTGAACAATATAGTATAGCATGCATTTTATAATATTATGTTATCATGAATCACTCAAAAATCATACATAAGCATCATAGGAAACCTATCCATACACTAAACACTGAAGAATCCAGCTGAGGGCCTGGATCCTAATACCGTGCATGAATCCAGCTGAAATCTTAGAGCTTGTAACAATGCCTCCCTTAGGTCCAACTGGAGGCCTACATCCCACAGCAAAATCTCATGTGGTCCTTGCTTCACGAATCTGTGGTGAAAAGGCCTAAAGGTCAGCGGTGGAAGACAGAAAGTCTATGACAGTGCGGTGAAGGATCTATGCTAGTAGGCTAGGGGATCTGGAGTTAGGAAGCATTGCTGACGGTAAGCACCAGAGCTCCCCCAAAAGTACCACAGCCATTCTTAACACAGGGAGGTCCCAAGCTCCTCCAGCAATGAGGAAAGTTGAGTTCCAATCAGAAAAGCCAATGTGACAAGCTTCTTCATGAGGCTGAGCAGTGCACTATCTTGCCCTCTGAAGCCAGGAAGCGATGTTCAAGATGAGAACCAAAGCTCCTCCAGAGTTCATCCAGAAGGCCCGCAGGACAAGGTCCTCCAATGGAACAGCCCAAGAGAACTAGCAGCTTCCAACAGCTCCAGCAGCTTCTCCAAACAGCAGCCCTAACGGCGTTCTGACAGCTTCTCCTGCTCTGCATTTATGCTGCTGGCAACAGTTCTCAGGTGGGCCTCCCACACCCAGCACCACGATAGTTTAAGTTAGCTTGGTCTAATAAATTACACTAGTTAGAAATCCACTACAGATACTACACTAAACTTAGCCAAAAAGTATATGTGGTATTTAAAATACAAAGGGCAAGATGATAACAAATATTGTCTTTGCTAGAAATGCAGGTTAGAAGGCTGGCCGAAGAGCTCAGCTGATTAAAGCATCTGCAAGCAGGCGCAGGGGCTGGGGGATTCAATCCCCTGGACAGCCTTGCCAGCTCCGCCCTGGGGGCGCGCTGAGCCGCAATTGAGACTGGGTGTGGTAGTGCGCGCCTGTAATCCCAGCTCTTGGGGGGTTGAGCTGGGAGGATCTCTACGAATTTGAGACCAGCCTGGAGGCTACGAAAGTGAGCTCAAGGCCAGCCTGAACTGTATAGTGAGACCCTATCTCAAAAAGACAAATAAGTAAATATAAAATTATAGATATCTTAGTATCCTTTTTGTAGTCAAATGATTAG
This sequence comes from Ctenomys sociabilis, assembly GCA_004027165.1. NCBI lineage: Eukaryota > Metazoa > Chordata > Mammalia > Rodentia > Ctenomyidae > Ctenomys > Ctenomys sociabilis. The sequence goes on from PVKA01000926.1 coordinate 17,063, forward strand.
TTTTTTTTTGTTTGTTTGTTTTTGTTTTTTGTTTACTTTATGATTTTTTTTGAGACAGGATCTCACTAAGTAGTTTAGCCTCGCCTTCAACTCACTATGTAGCCCAGGCTGAACGGCAATTCTCCTGTGTCAGCCTCTAGTTTTTAAACTTTTTAAAACTTTTCTTGAATCACAGTGAAAGCTCTTAAATCGTGCTGGCCCTGCCCTGGAAGTGCCCTGAGACTGCAATTGAGACTGGGTGTGGTGGCACCCTTGTAATCCCAGCTCTTGGGAGGCTGTAAACAGGACAATCACTATAAGTCTGATCTAGTATTCAGACTCTGAACACCCTGTAGGCCCTTCCCTAAAATACAAAAAAAAAAAAGAAAAAAAAAACTAAATAAAAAATAAAACTTAATTTATTTCTATTTCATTATTGAAAATGTTTTCAGGGCCCAGAGAGATAGCTTAGTAAAGCAAGTGCTTGCCTGGCAAGTGCAGGGTCCTGAGTTCAATCCCTGGTATCTCAAAAAACAAAGAAAATATTTTCAACATGGCTCAATTTTGACCAAATTCCTTAAGTTTTAATATGTATTTTTTTCTGTTTGTTTGAATGCTTACATTTTTTATGGTAGCATAATAGGACATGTATTATACCTACATATAGATATAAATATGAGTAATATGCAGCATTAGAGTTTTATATATATTTCCACATATACAATTTATCCATATCCATACATTTATAAGACTCCGTTTGAATTAGTCAGATACTCCTAGACTTCTTTTAAAACTCAATAGGTTCTTTTCCCTTTTCAATGTATGCTTTTATGTTTCCACTAGTTCTAGACACTCTTTCCCAGGTGGCACTTCTTTGGGGCACTCCTGCCTCTTTCCTTACCTGCAAAGAAGTATTTAGAAGTGACAGCTATACTCAGAAGCTCCAGTATCTTGCACTTTGCTCTTTGCTTTTCTCCTTAAAATTCAGACCTTTCAATATTCACTGACACTCACTCTGTGTTAGGCAGCAGAGGTATGATCTGATGAGATCTGAGAGCTGAAGGAATTGCACTGGGGTTGAATTCCAAAACTCACTTTGCAGTTCTTTGACTTTGCTTGGAGGAGACAGCTTTGTCCCAAGGCTATTTCGGATTTGTGGAGAACAAAGGCAGAGTAATGGATTTGGGAGCAGAGGATTCATGAGGATCAGAATGTGGAGGGGAAAGGGCAGCTCGACAAGTTGGAGCATCTCAGGCCCGGAGGGTGGAAAATAAAGAGCAAGACCAATCTAATCCTCAGGAGGCCAGAAGCAGAAGCTGCCAGAAACCTGTCCTTTTAGCTGGGACCACTTGGAACCAGAGGAGGCTACGTGGAGGTTTGTCTGGCAGTGTGTAGCTGTCAGCTTCGTACCTAAGGCTGGAGGCTGTTTCCTTTCCGTCTACTTGCAGGTTTCAATGCCTTTTCTATGGACTCCAGGCCATTCACATAGTGAATCAGATCCAGGTGATTCAGGTGTTGGTACAGACATTGTTTCTCTGTAAAGTTTTTTCCTTCATGTGACAACAACTGTTTTCAGTCAAACATGTAATCTAAAGAGCTTTCTAATTTATAACCAGCAAACATAATAGTCAACATACACATTTATATGTGTACATGGTAAAGTTATCTATTGTGCTTTCCTGAAGAAGAAATGGGTAACTATTAAATGTGTCATGGATGAAAAAAGTAGGGTCTTCCTCCAAAATCCAGCCCAATACCCCACCTCCCCTCTGTTTGGAGCTTAAGGTTGCTGTTCCCTCTGACCTATCCATCTGGCAGCTTCTTATTTTGCCCATGCGTGCTGGCTTTTTCCCAGCCTCTAAAAGTCATGGTTCTAAGTATTCACACATTTCCTACTTTCTTTCTGACCAGCCATTGAAGCGTTGTCCACACTGACATCTCATAAACTTGTACTCAACCAGCAGACCAAGCTCCATAGGTCTTTTAAAAATAAGACTGGCATTTCCGGGTATGGTGGTGCACGTCTATAATCCCAGTGCTCTGAAGGCTGACAGAGGAGGACCACCATGATCTCAATGCCAGACTCCGCTACACAGTGAGTTTGAGGCCAACCTAACTACATAGCGAAATCCTGTCTCAGGAAAAAAAAAAAAAAATTAAATTAAATATTATTGGCAGTCACAAATTCAAACTAGCTTTTAACAAATGAAAGTAAGTAAATTCAGAGGGGCTGTGGCTTCAGAGAATGCTAGAACTCAGTAAAGTCACTGCTCAGTTTCTCCTCTATAGTTACTTCTTGCCAGTGCAATTTCAGTCTCTCTGTGTCAGGGGCCGGGCGGCCAGCGGCATGCTCTCTCCAGTCTGGCGTGTTTCTGATCTCAGGAGAGAGTAATTCTTTTCTCTTGGTTCTGGAACAAATCTCCTAGGGATGCATATTGGTCTAGCTTCTATCAAGTGCTCATCCTCCATCTAATTACTATGGTTAGAGAGACATGGCATCCCTCCTATACCTGATTTTTTTGGGGGAAAAGAAGTTTCATCTTTACCCAAATAATAAGAGCTGTGTTACCAGAAGAAAGAGAAAAACAGGGCAGGCCAAATAGCTCAGCAGATTAAAGCACCTGAAAGCAGGGGCAAGGACGTGGGTTCAATCTCCGGGGCCTGCCCTACCAGCCCTGCCCCATGGCTATGCTGAGAGAGCAATGGAGACTGGGTGTGGTGGTGTGCAGGAGTCTGATCTACTGGTAAGACTCTGTAGACCCTTCTCTAAAATTTAAAAAAAAAAAAAAAAAAGGAGAGACAAAAAGACTTTGGGTAGGAAGCAATGAAGGTAAAACATTCCACATGAATTGTATTATTTCCAAATTGGTTTACCCACTGTGCTTTCTTTATTTTGTCTTTTTCTTCAGTATAGTACTTAGCACATTGTACAGCAGCACCTGTTTATTAATTGTTCTTTATTATTTATGGAATTAAATGCAATTTCCCTTTCTTTCTTTCTTTCTTTCTTTCTTTCTTTCTTTCTTTCTTTCTTTCTTTCTTTCTTTCTTTCTTTCTTTCTTTCTTCTTTTTGTTTGCAGAACCCAGGACTGAACTCAGGCCCTTGGCGCTTGCCAGGAAAGCACTTATTCCACTGAGCTATCTCCCCAGCAGCAAGTTTGCTATCTTATTTTCACCCATTGCAGTGCAAGGGCTGTACATGTTTACAGAATAATAAAATGAATTAAAATGTAAGAGTTTGAGAATAAGGAAGACCATAAAAAGCACATAAGGTAACAAATTAAACATACTCACAATTTCTTTAGTGCTCTTTCCATCAAAATGTGGAGCTTAGAGGCTGGGGAGGCACAGCTCAGTGATAGAGCCTTGGTTACAAGCCTGGTACTCTGGGTTCCATCCCCAGTTAACATTCTCCCCAGTTTAAGAAAGCTAGAACCTAACTGCTCTCTTTTAAAATGTGGACTATACTAGTGAGCAGAATAAAAGGGAAATAAGGGTATATGACTTGGGAAATTAGATATTCAAAAGCACATGGCCTCTCTGTCTCTGTCTCTGCCTCTGCCTCTGTCTCTGTCTCTGCCTCTGTCTCTGTCTCTGTCTCTGTCACTGTCTCTCTCTCTCTCTCTCTCTCTCTGTCACTCACGCAGTGCTCTAGAGTGGCTTATGTGATGAGGAGCTGAATCCTTGTGCTTCAGCGCCAGTGAGGACCAGAGTCACTGAACAGTCCTGTTGGGGAGTCATCTGGAAAGCAGCTCCATGGTAAGTGAGACCTTCAGACTGCAGCAGCCTCAGCCAATGCCCAGTAACCTTAGGAGAGAGCCTTAGCCAAATCACCTAGGCCAACCTACCTTGTATTCCTAACCTCCAGAAATTATAAACGTTTGATTTGTTTTCAGCTGATAAAGCAGAGCATGATTTGTTACGCAGCAGTAGAGAACTGTTATAGCAAATAAGAGCTTCACAAATGAATGCACTGAGAGTTAAAGAAAGGAGCATGGGCATCCAGACAGGAAGAGCACAGACAATAAGAATGTCTCCAACTGAGAGGTGCCTCAGAGGACTGTGCAGATACACGTATACAGAGAAGGAGCGTTTTGGGGAAAGAGCAAAGAATCACAGCAGTGAAGGTCAAGTTCAGGGACTAAGGATGGCCTTAGTTATCTGCGTCTATGTTACAGTTAAGAAATTCCTTGGAGCTGGGTGTGGTGGTACATACCTGTAATCCCAGTACTGGGGAGGCTGAGGCAGGAGGATCATTTTAAGTTTGAAGGCCAGCCTGAGCTAGCATAGCAGATCCTGTCTTGAAAAGACCAAAAAAAAAAAAAAAAAAAAAAAAGGAAGGAAGAAAGAAAGAAAGACAATCCTATGGGAGATGAAATAGGCAAAGTGAGAGCACTGAAAAAGCACCCTAGCTTCCTCTCTCACCCAAATCCTTAAGGGCAGCTATTTTCTACTATATAGTCCTTGGACCACTGTCTGTCTTTATGGAATTACTTTGTGAGCTAATCCCTATATAACATTTTAACCAATTTCTACTTTCTTTTAAATGTATTTGGTGCTGGGTCTCACTATGCAGTTCAGATCACGTAGCCTACACAGTGCTGGGATTGCAGGCGAATGCCACCACGCCAGGCTCCGTGGCCAGCTTAGGTGCTCAGGGGACAAGGCCAGTGCAGTATGTGGTGCTGGGGATTGAAATCCTGTCCTGTGTTTGCCTAAGCAGGCACTTAGCCCACCGAGCTACCTTGCTGGCCGTTTAATGGATTCTTTAAGATCCCTTCAGACCTCACCTCTCCAATTGCTTCTTGATCTTTTTCACCTATGCATACTGGCAGCGCCTCAAAAAATTCATGACCTGAATTCATCTCCCTTCCATGCTCCATCGTCTGACCACCTTCAATCTCAAAGATAGCCCTGCTACCAAGAGCCAGTCATCTGAGCTGTGGTAATCCAAGAGGAAAACAAATTTCATGGGTTGTTTCCAAGTACAGAATTTCATAGTGCTAAATGGAAGTCAGTCCATACTGCTACTTTTAGAGTTAGCTACCCTTCAACCTACTTAACGATATATGTTGTAAGGCATACACATGCGAGCAGGTTCCATCTGTGGATAATTGTATTTGATCATGACTAAAGTAGCAGTTTTCCTTTAATTTTGATCCTGAATGCAGATGTTTCCAGGTCTATGTGTTGTATTCATAGTGGACTACAGAGATGAAGTTGTACAGCAGCTTAGCCCCTCAGGCTAAGGACTATATCATCACTTTGCAATCTCTCTGCAGTTTGTTGTCAGGTCTCTCAATCCTGTTCCCCATTGTGGCTTGTCTTCAGGACCTGCCTTATAAGCAAGTTGTACTACACCCACAGGTGCTTAACCTGGCCACAAATTAGAATCTCCTGATTAGCTTTGAAAAACTCCCTCATCTGGGCCTCACCCAAGACTAATTAAATTGGAACCTGGAGGGTGGAGTCTAGACACTCATTGTTTAAAAGTTCATCCAGTTTTGCAATCACTGATGCACAGTCAGGGTGGAGAAAGAGCCTCGCTTGTTCTGACCATTGGTGAGAAACCATTCACACTCTCTGAGAATCAATTTGTAGTTCTATAAAATGTGATATTTCCCAAGTATTGAAGCAGTAAATGAAACACTGCTCTGCAAGGGCATCATGTGTGTCAAGAGTGAGGTGCTGTCATTGTAATTATCAGACTCATACAGCTACTGATCTAATTCTAGTCCTAAATACCTTTGCAGACTGGGGAGCTGGCTTTTCTGAGCTGCCTTTCTTGCTGCTAGTATCTCCACCCTCCGATTAATCTGCACGATGTCAGGTTAACTTTTCTAAACCATCACTTTGCTCAAAAACTCTTCAGCTTTTCATTTCTACCAAACTAAGTCCTTCAGCTTATACCTCTTTAAGTCAAAACTCAGCTACCTTTTTAACCTTACTTTTATTTATTTATTTATTATTTGGCTGTTGCAGATTCTCATTATGCAGCTTGGAGGACTCATGGTGATCTTCCTGCTTTTAGCTTCCCCAGTGCTGGGATTAGTTTATCTCATAGTTATGAAGACTGGAAAGTCCAACATAAGATGACTGCCTCTGGCGAGGGCCTTGTGCTCCTTCAGTCATGGCTGTGATAATTATCTCCAAGAAGAATTAATTCAGTCCTCTAAGAGGGGCATTAATTATTTTCCATGATCTGATGATCTTAAAGGCCCTGCTTCCCAATACTGAGAGACCAGGGACCAAATTTGAACATGGATTTTGAACGGACAAACCATGTCCAAATCTTCATAGTTCATTGGCATCCAACCACCATCAGCCAACCAGCCAGCAAACATTCATGCTCCCATTGTATGACAGCATCATGTCGAATTGCGGGAAAAAAACAAAGATGAACCAAGAAATTATCGTCTTTTTTTTAGTTTTTTAAAATGCATTTAGTACAGGGTCTATAGGGTCTCACCACACAGACTGGACTCATAGTGATCCTCCTGTTTTCAGCCTCCCAAGCACTGGGATTCCAGGCCTGCAACAATACACCCACTCTCAATCACTGGCTCATTTCTACCCCAGAGGCAGAGGTGGGACGGGACTGGCACCAGCATGGGTGAGGCATGCAGATGGGGATCAGACCTGTGTCCCTGCATCTGCCTAAGTAGGTGCTTTAACCCACTAAGCTATCTGACCAGGCCAAGACAATTTAGGGGGGGTATATTAACTAGAACTAATCAATTCTATGATCATTTTGAAGCTCATAGAATTGATTAGTTCTAGTTAATATACCCCCCTAAATTGTCTTTCAGTTCCCCAAGTCTCTGCTCTATGTTCTCTAATGTACAGATGTACATGCTGCACATTGGCATTTAAGTAGTTCTTGAAAAAAATGAAAGGACAAAATGCTATTATTGGGGCTAACAGGATGGCTCAGTAGAATAAGTGCTTCCCTGGCAAGTGCAAGGGCCTGAATTCAATCCCCTGTTCCACCAAAAAAAAAAAAAAAAGAAAGAAAGAAAGAAAGAAAGAAAAGAAGTGCTATTACTAAATGGAAATAACCTTCCAGGTTTTTGAAGAATACAGTAGTTGGCAGGGCTGGTTTCATGGATGAGTGATCTATATGGCCACACAGGGCTCAACCCTCAAAGTGTCGAGTGGCTTTACCCTCTACTGTAGAAGTGGATAGCATATTAAGAGTAGTTTTTTAATGAGCACAAGAAATATACAGTTGGGGAATTAGGATGAACTCAGTTTACTACATATTAGAAAACATATCAGGATGCTGAATTTCTTTATTGGAAACAGCCCACAAATGTGATTTGGGGTTTCTAACAGCTGTGGTTAGAAGGAAGCTATGATCAATTCTAAGATATTAACTGTGATCAGTGGTTGGGAAAAAGCAGAAGTATCCCTATTCCTGGTGGACTAAAGAGAAAATTCTCTTGTGGGTCTTCTTGACAATGGAGACATGCTAAAATGTTTTTTAGGGACATTAGGTTCCATACTGTAAGCCTCAAAACAAGTGTCACAAGGCCAGTTCTCTTAGTGTTTCTCGCACCAGTAGCCACACACAACTCAGCAAAATTGCTTGGTGCAGGCTAGCAAGTGGGAGGGGCTCTTTACATTTGTGCTAAATGCATGAATGAACAAGTGAGGATGGTGGGGACCTGACTAGCCAGATCAGACTAGTGAATCTGGTGAGCTCTGACCACCTGACGTAACTGACAGAGTTTAGAGCATTTTGAAGAATGGACAAATTCCACAGTTAGAGAATTCTTCGAAAGAAATGCTCTTTACAAGTTGCACAGCAAGGCAAGTTTACACAGCAAGGCATACCATTACTCCTAGAATTTGGGAAGCTACAGCAGGAGAGTGAGAGATCAGTCTGGGCTACATAGTGAATTCAAATCCAGCCTGGCCTGCACAGAAAGGCATTGTTTAAAAACAAAACAGAACAACTTCTATTTGTATGTCAGTATCAACACAGTAAAAATGCACTCATAAAATGGGAGAAATATTTGTCAACACCCTGGATGTGAAATCCAGGGTGTGTAAAAAACAATCTAATATTTGACAAGAAAGAAAGCAAAACAATCAATTGACAGAAAAGTGAAAATATTTTGAGTAGATATTTCTCCAAAGCATAGAGACAAATTGTTAATAAGCACAAGAAGTTCAAAATTGACAATCATCAGAGGAAATGAAAACATAACCACAATGAGATATCGTTTTCTATCTATTGGCATGGCTATGACAACACACACACACACACACACACACACACACACACACACAACTGAAAAAAGTACATGTATTAGTGAATAAATGTAGAAGTTGGAATTTGTGCAGTGTGGTGGGAATTTACAATGGTATTGCTCCTGTAGAAAGTAGTATGGTAGTTCCTCAAAATTTTGAAAACAAAATTCCCATATGATCCAGAAACTCCTTTTCTGTGTGTAGAACCAAAAGAACCGAGGCCTGGATGCAAACATCCATCTGCAAAGCAGCAGCAGTTAGCATGATAGCCAGTACAGAGACTCAAACGTTCTCCCATGGAAGACTGGGTTTCTAAAACATGGCACATTAATAAAATATGATTCAGCCTTAAAATGGAAGGAACTTCTGACAGTTGCTGTGACATGGACCCTTGAAAACATTTGGCTGAATGAAATGAAACAGATGCGAAAGGAAAAGAATTTTAGAGTTTTAATTTTATTCACTTGTTGATTTTTTTTTAATTGAAAATTATTGATTTATTTAATACAGGGTCTCACTACACACAGCTCAGGCTCCTAGTAATCAGCCCATTTCAGTCTCCTAGGGCTGGGTTTGCAGGAGCATACTACCATACCCAGTACTGGTGGCCAACACAGCACTCCAGGAACCCTGCCATGGCCTGGTGTACTGGGAATCGAACTCAGGTCCTCGTGCTTGCCAGGCAGGTGCTTTAGACCACTAAGCTACCTCCTCAACATTTATTTGTTTGTTTATTTATTTGTTCTTTTTGAGATAGAGCTTTGCTCTGCAGCTCAGGCTGGCCTTGAGCTTACTTTGTAGCCTAGCTGGCTTTCACCTCACAAGATCCTCCCTCAGCCTTCTGAGTGCTGGGATTACAGGTCTGTGCTCCCACACCCAAGGAGAAGTTTACTTATGTGAGGTAGTTATAGAAACCAAATTCAGACACACAGATTGTAGAATTGTCAGGAGTTAGGAAAGGGACAGAGAATTTTTTAACAGATACAGAGGTCCAAGCTGGGCACAGTGGACATGCTTGTAACTGTAGCACTCGGGAAGCTGAGGCAGGAGGGATCACTTCAGGGCCAGCCTGGGCTACACAGTGAGCTCAAGTTCAGGCAGCACTGTGAAGTGAGATCCTATCTCATAAAACAAAACAGACAAAGCACCAAAACAAATGTATCTATATAAAATATTATATAGATATAGTTTCAGCATAGGATCATAAACAGTTTTGGGATGGATAATAGTTGAAATATAATATGAATATACAAGTTGGACTGCATGTTTAAAATTGCTACAGTGGTAACTTTATGTTTATTTTACTTAAATTTTTATTTTATTTTACCTAAATTTTAAATAAAAAGAAAAACTAAATGCTGTTTTTCTCTGAGGCTCTCTGAAACTCTTCAGGCAAGTAAACTTGAGGTTGTTAGTTTTTAATAATCGTATCTAAAACCATCCCTTCCTGTGCAAAATCAAAGTATATTTGTTGAAGTTGCACATAAAGATCAGTTCCATTGCAAATAGCAGAAAGCAACACAAATGGCATTAAAAAAGGGGGCTATTATTTTACAAAGTGAGAAATGGAAGGGAAACAAAGTCTGAGTCAGTCGACTGAGGCAAAGTGACATCATCAGCCTGGGCTGTACGTCAGTGCTCTCCATAGGGGGAGGCCCTCCTTGTCAGGAGATGGTCCTCAGCGTTCTGACACCATATGTAGATTAGACAATATCCAGCAACAGAAAATCAGTTGACACTTTTTGATAGGGAAGCCATCAAAAAGCTTTTTTAATAATTATTTACCTAGTGGATGACCATAACACTAAAAGCCGACATAATATCCTGTCCCACCTCCAATAGTGCAGATCTTGCCTCTCATAGAATTATGTAGAAGCACAGCGTTATCTATCCCAACTGTACTGTCTATACACACACAGGATGATTTTTTCTTTCTACAACCCTTCCTTTGTCTACACC
>PVKA01000926.1:27356-69919 GCA_004027165.1 Ctenomys sociabilis
GAACTTTATATTTCCTATGTGGTCATTGAAGTCTTCTCAGGGTTTATCTTGTAGTCCTGTACATTATTCTGTAGTTCCTTTGTCTGTGTCATCCATGTGGATGAGTCACGGCCAATGCTTGACCAGAATGCTCTCTGTGAGAGCCTGAGAAAAAGTTTTCTCTTCATATGACTCTCCCCAGGCACACTATAGAACTTCACTCTCTTTCCTCTGTGGCTCCACAATCTCTTTGCTCAGAAAATTTGGAGCTCAGCTGAGTCTCATGATATTGCAGTACAGGTTCTCCTATGTCCTGAGTCTTCGCTGACCTTGAAAGGCTAGGGCCAAAATGTTGGCGGGCCTTGTGGCTCTTCTATTTCTCCAACTCTGACTTGTGATCTTAGGTTGTCAACCATCCAGAAGAAAAGCTGATTAGTATCCTGCAGCTTATGCCATTCACTTTGCCTTATCTGACTCAATTGATTTTACTTGTTGTACATTTCCTTTTGTATTTCTTTTCGCTTGTTATACTAGGGAGACTATACGATATTTACACATGTGTGTCTGGTTTATTTCACTTATGTTGTATTTCAATAAAATAAAAATAAATGGAAAAAAATAAAAAAAAATAAATAAAATTATGTTTATTATTAAAAAAAAAAAAAAAAAAAAGCTTTTTTAGAAAGCTCACAACCTAGGTTGGAAGTTTTATTGTCCAGAACCAAGTCACATTTGCATCCTGTACCAACCAGTGACACAAAAAGCTCTGTGAATATTAGTGTCTGAATCACTAGTTAGCATGGTCCAAAGCAATAGGGTGGAGTGAATACTGCAACAAAGGAAGGGATTTGCCCTGTGGAAGAAAAACAAAATAGAATGACCAGTAGTTCATGGTTAAGCCTTAAATATTCTTAGAAGTATGATGTACTACACAGCTGACAATATATATCTCTGAGGCTCAATTCCCATAGCTGTGAACTGAGGGTAGCAATATCCTCTCAACTGGTTGACAGGGAAGATTTAACAAGAAAAAAAATATATATATATATATAATATATATATATAAATATATATATAATATATATATATATATATATATATATATCCACACACATACATACACACATTTTGGCAGAAGCAGGGATTGAACTCAGGCCCTTGTGCTTGCCAGGGAAGTGCTTATTCCACTGAGCCATCTCCCCAGCCTCTAAACAAGATAAATATTTATAATACATACAGTACACTGACTTATACTCATTACTGTATTGAACATTATCTCATTACTGACATACGCAACTTATGCTTTATAACTGAGATTTATCGTTACTATTTTTCTTCTCTCAAATGTATACATGCACCATTGTGTGATTATTTTCTTTAGTTATTCATTCAAATAAGCACTCAGTGAAGAGCACCAAGATAATAAGCCACCATGGACTGTAGAATCATATCTTTGAGAAAAAGTCTTTGGTTGTATTAGGGTTGCCATAACAAAGTTCCACAGGACAGAGTGACTTACCTGACCAATTTATGTCCTTGCTCTGGAGATTAGAAGTTTGAGATCAATGTATTAGAAGGCTTGGAGTCTTCTGAGGGCTATGAGGAGGGGATGTAGTCCAGGTGCCTCTCCTTGATTTATAGGTAGTTGTCTGTTTGATTTCACATCACCTTCCCCTGTTGCTTATGTCTGCTTCTCCTTCTTCTGTTAATGTTAGTCATTCTGTATGACTCCAGTGGTGGTATTTTAGCTTAACTCTGTAAAGTCTCTATTTTCAACTATGGTCATATTCTGAGATACTTAGCTTAGAATTTCAACATGTGAATTTTAGGAACACCTTAACATGCAGTGTAAGAACATTTTGGACAGGAATGATATTGGGAAGTCCACATTTCTTTTTTTTTTTTGTCTTTTTTGAGACAGGGTCTCACTGTGCAGTTCAGGCTGGCCTTAAGCTCACTTTGTAGCTCAGGCTGGTTTCGAACTCACAACAATCCTCCTGCCTCAGCCTCCCTAGTGCTGGGATTACAGGCATGCGCCACCACGCCCGGCTCTTCCACATTTCTATAAAACCAAGGGTAAATAAATCTTATGCCAATCATATGTCTTTACCCGACTTATACCCACTTTCTTCCCTGACAGTTTTTAAATTTTAAGTGGATTTGGAAATACTTCCAAACACAATCCTGGCTAATCTGGAGTACCTGGTTGTAGCAGATTTGTGAAGAAATACTTTAGAGATCGCTTCTTAAGAGGAGCTAGAGAAGCATGATCCTGGAAAGAGGAATGGAAAACTCTTGACTGATCATTACAAATGAACACTTATTAAGCACTTAATATGTGCAGAGCTCAAGCAATCTGTTTTGCAGTAAGGCTGTGAGGTGTGGTGCATGTGTGTAGAGGGAATGAACTAGCTACATTTCCATGTTTTTGGATTTTATGCTACAGACTAACTGTGATGTAAGGAGGAACAGGAAGTACAAACTAAAAGAAGAAATAATGGGTCAGATGAATACGAAAATGAAATGTGAATATGAAAATGTATAAGTGAATATGGCTGGAATAACTCTGAAGGGGTTTTGATTGAACAGAAAGTCAAGTGCAAGGCAGAGATGTAAATGCCTTTCGAAACTTTGAAAGTATCTGTCTCTTGGGGATTGACAATTACAAATGTAGGTTATTTAGCTGCATAGGAAAGGTGCAAAAATTTTGAGTGAGGATAAGAAGGAGTAAATTTGTTTGAAATATCGGGGGAGATTTGGGTCCAAACAACATTATAAGCCACAATATTAGGATTGGAAAACATGCTCTGAATTTCAGCTAAAAATAAGGATGGCTTGGAAGAAATGTGAGGCATTTCAGATCAAATCAAGCAGAACTGCCTGGATGTTGTGGTCTATGGGAAGGTACAACAAGGAAGAGGAGGTGCTTTGGGTTCAGCAGGCCTAGGGCAAGCCCACCTTTAACATTAACTGGTCATATCTCCGTGGAAAAGTTGCTTACATTGTCTTGATATCTTGTCATCTGTAAAATGGAGATGCTCATATTGTTTGTAAGATTCTTTCAAGCATGTGTAATACTGCAGGTAATGGCTAGCATCACAATCTGGCAACCAGACTCAATGTTCACCCATAACATAGTAGTCATTATAATTTATTGATTTTAGGCATGGTTGAAATTCTGCAGTTTCCACATCCTGTAGAGGAATGATCTATATCCCTTGCCCAACACACTTCACCCACTGGGAACGGGGGAAAGCAGTAGCAGAAGGGAATCAATAAAAGGGAAAAGGTATGTGGAGTGCACAGGTAATCTAGGCATTGCTCTGCTGTGGATCTCTGCAACCATCCAACCTCTGGGCCATGTCCAGTGGTTGCCAGCTTTCCTCCTGACCACGAGGGGGTGCTCTGACCAGCTCCTCTACAGCAGATAGAGCAGGTGAGAACAGAAGGAATCCTGGCTGGCTGGGTGAAGACAGGTGTAGACCTGGATCAGGCACAGGAGTTCCAGGTCTGCTTCGGTAAACTGCAGGTTAGCAAAAGAGTAGAGAAGATTGAATCCTGCAGGGATTATAGATTGCCGCTTCTGGGGACCAGGTAGGGAAAGAAATGGACTCACATCTGGATCTCAAAAGATGGTGGAACCTCCAAGTTCTTTTGGTCTTTCTATCCTGTCTCAGTGCAGTACCCCTTGACTGTATGGCAGCTGGAGAAGCAGATGTAGTGAGAAAATAAAGGAAGGAGCCACAAGGACATCAATAACCCAACAGGTGATAGAAAGGATTGAGGAGACAAGAGGAGACACAATAGAAAGTAGTGCATACACAGGACAGAGAAGACTAGTGCAGATGATCAAGACAGGGGACAGTGGGCTAGGAGGGGAGCTCTCCTCCCTGGGATCTCCCTTCCCTAGTCACTCCAATGGTCATCCCAGTAGGTAGTGAGAACTGTATCTCACATCGATTGTACTGGAGAAGGGCTCCAGCTATTGATGATTCCCTCTAGCATACATTCAGCAGAGATACCAGGAATTATTGGTGAAAATAAGGATTTTATTCACCCTCCAATTGCCCACAGATAATAGCTGATGCCCGCTACCACGAAGATGGTCCAGAAGCCTCATATAGCATAGGTGAAGCTGGCGTTTAGTCAAGACATGGTAATGTCCATACGGATTGGTCATGCTCAGCATTCAAACTATTAGGGAGATCTTTAATTATGATGACATAACTATGCCTGGCTGCTTTGGAATGTGTGTTGTGTATATCAAAGATGAGGTTAAAAGGATAGGAATGCTTTGTTCAATGCATGAGTACTTGTAGAAAAGCAACCCAAGATATGGTTTCCATAAAAATCCTTTGGGATTGCTAAATACTTCAGTACTTTGCTCCAGATGAGGTTTCATTGTCCTTAGATAGCACCGGCTTCTAAATACTGAGGGGATATAACAGGCAATATGTTCAATGTAGTACCTCTCTCACTCAACACCATACTAGAACAATAAGTCTGTTGGGACCGGCTTATGCACAGCCCCAGAATAAAAATGAGTTTTAACATATGTGCTATCTTTGGCAGTCATTATTAATAAATTCTCTTGGGTCATGTGCATTTTTAGAATTATTTTTAGAATATATATACTTCATAATAGTTAACATTACAAAAGGGAAAGGAGAATTTATAGTGCTATTTGGTTGAAATCTATTAGGAGGAATGATAATGTGGTTAAAGACATTTCTTTGTCTTCTCATTTACAGCCTGCAAAAGCTCTGTAAACATGGGGTTCCACCTAAATGTGTTTAAATGATTTTATGAAGGTATCATTTATACATTGTAAAACCCACTTGTTTTAAGTGTAGACTTTCTTGAGTTTTAGTAGATTTACTGGGTTGTACAATTATCACCATAAATCAGTTTTATGATGTACTCTTAGCACGTAAAATCAAGTACACTGAACAGAAAACTCACCCTCAGCATCAGGCTGGATATGCAGCGCTGAACAGGTTTGCTTGTTCCCAGTTCCTTACTCCCTTTTCCTTCTTGCCTCCCACCCTCCCCTCTGTTCTTCTTATGCTGAGTGCTGAAGATGCAGGTTGAAAGATGATCCTTGCCCTTAAAGGTCAGACAGTCACAAAAGCTATAGAAGAGATCATCACATTCTTTCGAGAAAATGCCATCCCTGATAGGACTGCCCAGGACACACTTATCTCAGCCCCACCCTAGAGTCTCTGAAATTTAAGAGCTCAGCTCAATAAACATTCATTGGGTTTCTGTACTGCATGTTGTGCATACAGAGATGAATAAAGAACTTATCTCTGCCCAGATGTAAGCAGCTTCGTAGCAGCCTTAAGTGACTTAGCATCCATCACTGTTATGTCTCTGACTGACCTTATGACCTGTTTCCAGTATCTCAGTCTTTGCCTGTAGCCGAGGGCAGATCTCTGCTGGTACTGTCCCTGATAACAGGAATGGCCTTTTTTTTTTTTTTTTTTCCTGTCAGTTTGCGTCACCTCCTTTCCTTCCTGTCTGATCCCCAAACACATCTTCTCATTGAGGTCTTTTCTGTCAACTCATCTAAAATACCTCCACAGACTTCATTACTGCCCTACTTGACCTTCTTCACTGTGAAACATATTTTATGTATTTCTTATGTTGTGCGTTGTTTGCCTCTTTCATCAGAAGGTAAATTCTGTGAGTGTGGGAATTTGGGTGCTTTCTTCTCTGTCCAGTCCCAGTCAGGACACATTCTATGTGGCATTGATATTGGTGTAGCAATTTAAGAATCTTTGGAGCTTTATATTGGTCTCCAGTGCTGGGAACCCCTGCTTCTAACTCTCCCAGGTCTGGGAGGCCTTCTTGACTCCACCTCTCCCATACAGCCAGCAGTGGCAGCTCAGTCTTGAAGGTGAAGGCAGCTTTTCTGACCACAGTTGCCAGCTTGCAGCTCTGAGCATAACCTGGTCCTAGCTGCCTTGTTCTGGAACTTTCTCCCTGAAGAATCTGTTGCAACATGTTCTAACCTGTTCTTTCCTGACTCAAACTGCAGCTGTCTGCCTGGCCTCCAACGAATCTTAAGAACTGTCCCATCCTGGTCTGCCCCAGTTAATTAACCCTCTCTGTGTGACAGCTTTACAAGACAGGACAGAAGGCAGAACACCCAGGATGCTCTGTAAATTAAAATACCAGCCAGTGGAAATAAGAATGGAAGCCTTTACCCTGCATGTGTTGAATGCTTACAACCTGCCCCCCACCCCACTAAGAATTAGCTTAAAAACTGTTGAAAGACAGCTGAAGCATTTTAAAATAATTATCAAACTCTGAAATCAGCTTCTTAAAAGCAATATTGAAAATCACTCATATAATCATAGTATTTCTAAGTTGAACTTGTAAAATTTTGGTATAACTCTACTCCCTTGTTCCAAGCTCCTAGTCACCATCAGGGTTATCCAATACTGTCATTAACTTCTCATTAAATTCGTCTGCCCTTAAAGGTACAGCCTAAAAATAAGTCCTTAATAACTCAGGCTTCTCAGACATGCATATAGCCTTCGTGGCTCTTTCACATGCAGTAGAGGTTAAGCGTCTACCAGGGGAAGAGGATAAGCATCTGCCAGGTGCCTGTAAAAGGCAATGCTTTAATTGGGATCCGAGAGTTGGGATCAAGTATTACTGTCTCCAGTGGTGGTTTTGTGCATATGCTTAATACAAACTCACTGGGAAACATCAGCAGTAGGTGGGAAAAGTTCAGCTAAGAACATTGTGAATTTTAGTAGGTTGCGCGGAACTTGCAACCTAAAGAAAAGGGCTTCCTTGTCTACCAGAGGAGGGCACAGCCCCAGGACAGCAGCACAGCTAGCTTCCTTCCACCTGCTGGGCTGAGGCTGCCTACTGGGTGGAATAAGGAAGGATTATTCAGCTGATCCTTGCACCTGCCCGGCTGAGAGACAGGGGTGCAGGAAAATTGATAAGGCTTAATTCAGGCAGAGTCAGAGTTTAAGGCTTTTTTGTAAGGCAACTGTTTTAAGAGGCATCAGAGGCATGGAAACCATCCTCTTTAGATAACTTTCCTCCTCTCTCTCCACTATTACGGTTAACCAAAGAAGCAGACCTCATCTTTAAGTCTTCCTGAGAGGAGGGAAAACAAGATATTCTAAGCATGTCCCTAAGGCAGGGGTTAGAGTTTGTTTTGTTTTTACAGTGCAAAAATGAAATCCAAGGCCTTTAAGAGCTTTACCACTGTGCTATACTTCCATCTCGGATCAGGTTTTATAAAGTTAATCCCAGGGTAGGGCCCGAGGTCTCAGGGGTTCTCGAAATTCCCTCAACATTCGCTCCCTCATTCTCTATGCCCCAGCCCCTGCGGCGTGCGGGCCCGCTGTCGCCCGTTTGGGCCTCTTAGCGTGCCTCTTCCCCTGCGGAGAAGCAGATCCGTCCCGATCGGACCACGTAAACTTTTAGGGGTAGCCGCAAAATAGGTGCGGCACCTCAACCCGGACTCTCCCACCTCTGCCCGCCTCTCTAGCCCACTACCTCCTTCTCCTTGGACACCGGGGTCCGGCTCAGGTCCCGCTTCCGATTGGTGCTTAAGGACCAGAGCGAGGGGCCGTGGTGCAGCGGGCCGCGGGGGCGAGGCCGAGGGGCGGCGGAGGCGGGGTCAGCCTCTCCCTGGGAGGGGGCTGACCGGCGCGAGAGCAGCGAGGGGCGGAGCCGCCGGAGGGGGCGGTGCCGCGGGAGCCGAGCCGGCCTCTCGCCCCACCCCCTTCGGTGCTTCGGTCTCGGCGGTGACACAAAAAGCTCCCGCGCGGGGCCGAGCGCGGGGCTGCCGTGTCCGGCCCGAGACTCAGAGGGCAGCGGCAGGTGGGGCGCCGCACGGAGGGCCGGGCTGGGAGCTGGGCTGCAGGCGCCGCCCAGCAGCCGGGCGGGAGGAGCGAGCGGCCGCCCGCCCGCGGAGCGCGTGGGGCTGAACGCGGCGGGCGCCGGGACCCCCGGCGACGCTGCCAGAGCCGCGAGCTTAGGAAGCCCTCTGCGCAGGAAGGTCGGTGACTTTCTGTTCGTTGCCTCGCCCTGCGCCCTCCCGGGTCGCGCGCAGGAGGGTGCTTGCGCCCTCGCGCAGCCTGCATCCAGGGAAGTCGAGAAGGCAGCAGCCGCCCGCTGCATTTGCAGGGGTACCCATTGGACGGTGGGCGGGGTGGCGGGGCCGCGGGGGTCCGGGGTAGAAGCGCAAGGCGGGAGGTGGGGGGCGCGGGGAGGTCGTCCCGGGAGTTGCGTTCTCCCGAGCGCTGGCAGAGTCGGGCGAACGGCTGGGGCCGGAGAGCGACTCTGCCGGCGGCTCCGCCGAGTCCTCGGATGCCCCTGTAGCTCCGGTTGGAGGGAGCCGCCTCGTGCCCGCGCCGCGCGCCCCAGCAGCGCTCCGAGCTCGCGCACGTCCCGGGGGTCCCTCCTTAGTCCTCGAGTTGGGCACCTTCCCGAAGTTGTCCTGGGACCTCTCCTGGGAAAGGAGGGCGCAGTGGCCTTGGGGTCTTTGTACGCACTCGCGCGCCTGGGCGTTTGCTTCTGGAAGGACAGCTGCAGGACAAAGCAGGCTGGACTCGTGGGGCGCTGCTTGGACCGCGGCGGTCCTCATACCGCCTGCGGTGGGGGTGTGGTAGTAGGGGGAGCACTGGGCGGTTTAGGAGTAGGGAAATCGCCAAAACATAGTGACAGCAGCTTGATGAGGTGGCGGAAGGGAGCAAAGGATGCTTCTGAATGCTGCGCTACTGTGTCTTCCTGGGCGGGTGTCCCGGCGCCCCACTTTCCCATTTGACCAGGTTTACCTAGTCTATTTTGTTAGTGCTATCTTTACCCCGAGGTATCTTCACCCTTTCCGATTCCTTTCTGAGAGATGACTGCTGCTACGATAGTAGAGGCTTTGCCACTGGAGAATTTAGGGGCGGGGGAGACTGCGGAGGAGGCGGGATGTGGTTACTTAACCTAGAGAGAAAATCAGGAGTCACTACGCCCCTTCCTTGCCCCACCAGCCCATCACAACTCAGCCCTTTCCTCCCAGTGCGCCCACCCCGGTCCTCTGGTCTGGGAGACTGCTTGGATTTCTTTCCGTGCTGCGCGCAACTAACCCTTTCTGCATGTATTCCACTGCAGGCTGAACAAAGCTCAGTCTCAATTGTGCTTCCTGCTTGTCAGCCTCTTGCTTCGCAAACGCTTACCATTCCCACTTGATGTCATCATGCAGAAGGGGGTGAAAGGGACTTGGTGACAGATTCAGGTAACCCCCAGTTATCTGGGAAGCCACCTGGGTGTCTCTGGGTCATTTGGGCCCACAGTGTTGGGGCTGTTCGGGTGGTTTCTGCATCAGCAGTATTCCCATCTGTGTATGAGAGGGGGCTACTGAAACCCCTGGTTTGGAGAACAAATTGTAAATAGCATCAAACCTTTCTTTTGAAGAATTCATTTGGGTATGGTCTATATTGGGGTTTGTATAAATTACACGTGATTAATGGCACTATTGATATGATCAGTACAAAGACAGTTGTATATGAATATGGGGACCAGATATAAGACAGCATTCTTATCTATACTAATGTGTTTGGACCTCAGTCGATAAGTGAGGTATCATTTATTGAAAGGGTATCATGGTAGGGCTGCTATTGTAAGGCTGGCTATAAATCTGACGAGTGCTCAATTAAGACATTGGTCAAATACAGTGACCTTCTAATGAAATAATATTTCCTCCATTCCTTCACTGTAATAGTGTTTTTAGTACCTAGAGAACCTGGTTTGCAGTACGTTGCTGGGAGGTGGCAGGGAGCACTGTTTGGAAAGCAGAAAGAAAACAGAGAAAGAAGCTTTGGTTAAGTTTCCATTTAGATAGCCATGACCATTAAACTCATTCTGCATGTTACATTAGGATTTTTGCTCTTTAAAAAACAAGACAAAACAACCTCTTTTCTTTCCAAGGATAGTTTTGATGTTGACCTGACTAAGTCTTGGGTAATCTTGATAGAGTGCAATGAAAATGTAACCTTCAGACCTCCCAGGGCACCTTGGCATTGGCATTCTCTCCTAGAGGACAGAGCCCTGCGCATCCCACACAAGTAGCAGGGAATGAGAATGGTTATGGAATTAGACTCTGGGTTTTCTTATAGGAAGAAGACTGCTGAGGGCCAGAGGTGACCGGAGGTCGCTTTTGCACTGCAGCACAGTACAATATGTGGCAAATTTCCTTTGCCATTCCCCCCCACCCAAGTGTCTTGAAAAACAGTTTAAAACTTAAAAGATTTGTTATTCACCTCTGGGGTAGTTTTGTTTTGAAAGGTGACTTGAAAAACAGAAGTGACACTACCATTTATCCTTCTACTGAAAGCACTCAGGAACCGCTAGCAGAAGCAGGTGAGTGATCAGGTTCCCGCTGAAACAAAGGCCAGTGTTTTGGAAAGATGAGATTAGTACTATGGTGGTAGGATAGAGGTATTTTGACAATTGATTTTTATGTCAGCAATAATGCTGGGTGTGTACTGTTTTGCTGCAGGAAGAAAGCCCACGTGATGGGATAATAGGGACTGAAATAATGCAATAGAAACAAGGGTGTGGTTTTTTTTCTAACAGAAAAAATAAATACCTCACACACAAAATTCCACATGGGAGAACAGCTGCCTGCACGTGTAAATGCACGTCCAAGAACAAAGATAGCCATAGTGCAGTGTTAGTTTTCATTGTGGTTTTACATTGTATAGAGTGGTAAGTCATAATAAAAGTGCTGTATTGTGGCCTAACTTATTTTATTTTAGAAGGAAGCTTCCCACTGCTAGATGTCTGCAGCAGTATGTTTAGGTTTAGGTTGGATGAGCCCTAGAGGTTTTAGACCAACCTTTGGATGCAGTGCTTTTCTGCACTGTGAATTCATTCATTCAGCAGATGTTTATTGGACACCTGATAGATAATGGGCTCTGTGAGAGGTGCCAGGAGATGGGGGTATGGGGTGGAGATACAATACTGTATCACCTTCCAAGATTTATATAGACATGGAGAAAGGGAGAGCTGCCAGTAATGCAGTTCAGTGAAAGCTTCATAGAGAAGAATGAAAGAGTGGGTTGGACTTTGAGGACAAGGCTAATCCGGCCTCTTCTAGAGGGAAGCTCTTTACTCCCTAAGTGGCTGGGCCTGTAATCAGGTGGCCTTTTCTCTACAGTCTTTGTACTCTTTCAGCTGAGTTCCATGTGAACAGTCAGGTTCTACCATTGTTGGGAAGTCTTCTCTTTTTGTCTATGGTGTCAGCACCGTCTTCTTTTCAAAGTGTGGCTCAATCCCTGTTGTTCTTAAATTTTGAAACAAACTGTATTTTTCTGTATTATCTGGTTTAGAAAACAGATTGGGGTGGGAGCTCTTACAGATTTCTTTCATTCTTTTATTAGATGTGTATTATCAGGAGAAGTTAGATTATGCTGCAGTAACAACTATGTCCACCACTCAGTGCTAAATGCAGTTGTTTCCCAGGCAGTGAGTGTCCAGTGTGATTGGCAAGTGGGCCCTGCTTACTGTAGTCACTCAAGGACCTGAACTTATAGAGGTATGAGCCATCTGTGCAGCATTAGAAAGGAAGTACTGTGGGGTGTCACTCTAGTAAGTGTAGGATTCCATCCAATTTTAAGGTACATGGCTCCATCCCAAAGCCAGTCATATGACCACTGTTATCCACAATTGAGTATTTCTTGTATAGATACAGGGCAGCAGCACTAGGAGTTCCACAAGTGATTTGGCCTGAGCATGTGCTGAAGTATGTCCAACAGGACTTGGCTTAGTGACTGGAAATTTTGGGTGTTCTATGGATATCGGTAAAATGAATGAATGACAAAGATGATAAAAATTCGGTCCTATCCCAACCTGTAAGTTTGCAGTATGTTAGTATGAGATTTACTAGCATGATTGTGTATTGGTCATCAAATAAAGAAAGCTGCAACTTTTTGCCTGTTTTACCTGGTTGGAGCACTGGTTTATTGTGAAGCAATAGACAAGTAGATATTTTTAGGGCTAATGCTAAGAGGTTGCATGGCCAGCATTATGTAACAGAGATGTAGTTTACAGTCTTTCTCTCCTTTACCATCTGCTTCTTGTCTTAGACTTCCTGATGTAATGGCCCAGTGTAGAAGAGTGGCAGATGGGCCTAGAGTCACTTAAGAAGAGGACTCTTGTGGCCAAGGTGGGGGTGTGGTACAACCACCATAAATAGAGCAGAAATAGATTTAGGGTGACCACGGTCACCTTCTTGTTACTTAAGAGAAGCAATTTGGACAAGTTTCTTGTGGTCACAGGACTAATACCCAGAGAGGTTTGGGACATGTGTGCTTCATTCTATCTGCTACCAGGTTGTCTGTGAAGGTGGTTAAGTTTTAATCGCTTCCTTGCCACACTGCCTGAGGACTGGAAGTCATGGAATAGGTGCTGCTAGCAGGTGTGGGCAACTTCCAGAGAGACGTCACTTTGAAAATAACTACTTAAATGTTCTTATTCACATTGAGATAACTGCATGTATAGATTAGAATTTTAAAGCTTTGATAAGTACTATAAGTCTGGAATTTAACAAAATTGCTTCTGGATCCGTAACCACCTTAGCAAAAATAATTTTTATAGACATCACTGTATATAGAAATGGCACATAAAGTAAGTTAGTCTCCAAGTCACAGTGATTGCAGGGACACTGGTATTAGGCCTCTGATAAAGGCCACTTTCTGTGTAGTAAGATACTACACCCAAGGGGTTCTGATTTAAGAGATAGACAGCTTGGAGAAACAGATACGCAATGCACCATCTAAGACCCAGTTCAAGGCCCAGGGTTGGGCAGAGTGAGTGCAGACCAAGTAAGAAAGCCAAAGAGGTCTTGAAGGGCCGATCTTGAAGTATATTTGGGAAGCTCCAAAATACATTTCTGTATTTTGTATGGCTTCTGAGTCTTCACTTCATGATGGAGATAAAGAACATTTGTGGCTTGAGTAAGACCTCTCTCTCACTGCCTGTCACAGTGTCACAGTAACCAGAAAAAAGGAAGATGCTGGTTTTCCCTGTCCTTGTCCTGGCTTCTCAAGTTACACTCTGAGTGTCAGAAGCCTGCCACCATGATGATGCCACCTTTTATGTTTCAGAATTTTTCTAATTGATCCACTGTCATTGTGGGATTTATAGAGAGGCCTCAAGAAGGGAATACATGACCTGCATTTCCCTCAGATGATTTTTGTGGTCCATGGTTTCTTGGTCTAGACCACATGTGGATGCTGAAGCACAGGCAGTGTGTTCTGCCCGAGCTTTGGAGGTCACTTGTGATCTACTGAGAGTGGAAGAGCTGAGTCGGAACAGATGCCTTACTTACCACTTAATGTATTGATTCCTATGTAAATGAAAGTCAGTGCAAACATTCTGCGTGATGAAACTTTCTCTACTTTTAAAAAATATTGATTAATATCACTATTTTTACAGTAGGTAATATAACTTAATTCCCTTTATATCCTATTCCCCCTCTTACTCCCCCATCTCTTTGTCATCTTCCCATCTGCTAAAGGTCTTTCTGTTTCTTGTCACCCATCCTTATTTTTCTCTTTATTTGTGCTTTGGGTTTCTTTCTCTCTCTTTTTCTTTTACTAGTATAGCAGATTGAGGAGCCTTACTCCTACTAGTCAAACACTCTACCACTGAGCTACATCTCTAGCCCTGAAAATTACCTTAACATTATACAGGCTTCCTGGGGTATCAGACCTTTAAGCAGAAGGGCTGATCAAATGAAGATGTGCCCCTGTAGGGGTGACGCAGTGAAGAGGCGTTATCTACAGATGCTGTGCTAGTGCTCACGGTTTCCCTTTCGACTCCTCTATCTCATCCCCACTTTACAGCCTCATTGATAAATGTAGATCACCATACTCACTGATAATTATACTTCCCATTGTGGTTAGAGGAGAATTGATGGGATTCCCATACAGCTTTGACAGACTGTGGAAACAGGGAGCTCTATTGTTATCTATTGTTTTTATGATTAGGTCACACATTGCCTTTAATTTCTGTTCCTACTGTTACATCCATGCTAAGCACCTTCTTTATCCCTGGGCAGTTACCATGGGCACCTTTGCTTCCTGACTCTTGTACCTCCCCCATCACCTGTCCTTTTAGGCTAGACTGACATCCTCTCCCTAGTGGGTCCACCTTTGGTGGATCAAGGCAGTTTTTTTCCCTCTTTTTGTAGGAGGAAGCTTATATGCCTTAGTCTTTTTTTTAGAGTTTTTCCCAGTGTGACCCCAAACTTCCTTTCCAATCTTGACTTTTATTCTGTTTGACTCCATATTATTTAGGAAAGTCAATCCACTGTTCCTTCAAAATGCTGTGCATGGCCTCATTCTTAGTTAGAGCACATTCTGTGGCTTAAAATATCCTGCCTTTTCTTCTATGGTTAGAGGTTCCCAAGTCTTCTAAAACACTTCACTGGATCACATTAGCCCTTAGCAATCCCTTATTACTTCACAATTTTCTGCTAAAATTACCTTCATCTCATCTCATGATCACAGTTTCTTCCCAGTCAGATAAGTATCCTGTCTCATTTCATTCAACACTTTTTCATTTATTCATATTTATTCATTCATTTTACAAATAGCATGTATATTATCACCTAAGATTGAAATGTCTTGCTTTCTGATTAGTTGCAAAGAACAGAGATCCACTCAAGTTTCCAGGAAAGGTGCTGTATTGAAAAGACATGCTGGGATATCGCTCCTCAAGCCACATATCCCTGGAGTCTGAGTGTATGGGGTTCCTCCAGTCTTGCTCATCCTGAACACAACCACTAGGGGAGGGGCCTGCAGTCCTACATCAGAGGCCCTACAGGCCACAGGTTCAGCACCTGTGAGAGGCAGGACCTCAGTTTCCCCGAAAGCTACTTCAAAATGAGGCGTGGGGGAGGCTTTGACCTCATTTTGTACTTGAATTGTGCTGATGTACAGGAAAGGTCCAGTAATCATTAAATCGTTGACAACAGAAGTGCATGTATGTATGTATGTATGTATGTATGTATGTATGCATGCATGTATGTATTTGATACTGGGGATCCAATTTAGGGCCATACACTTGCCAGGCAGGCACTTATGCTGCTGTGCTTTTTCCCCAGCCCAGAAAATGTTCTTGACCTTCTGTGGTGACAGTGTTGGCCTATAATATGAAGGAAAGTTAAGATGAAGACTTTTATTTTTTTTATTCATCTGACTTTGAGCTTTTCAGGCAGGAGCTGTGCCACGGAACTATATTCCTGGCTCTTAGGACAAAAACTTCTAAGAGCTTTCTCTCTGCATTAATGTTGGGTTAAATTTGAATTACCAGAAAACACTATGCATATAGATTCAATGGTGGGGAGGTAAGCATTCTAACTGAATGTCATTCTAATAAAGTCAGTTGTTATTGATAGTCTGTTTTTCAGCTATTTTTGTGGTTACCTTAAAAACAAGCAAAACAAAAAAGAAAATCTTTTTTGTTGATATATAGCACACAGAATTTCCATTACCCACACCACCTCACAGTTCTAATAGAGTAAGCTGTGATAAATGCTTGACATGACTGGGTGGCAGTTGCTGTAACTGTCACGTCCCACCCACAGTTACCTTGTGGGCATAAATACCCCTGTGAATCACATCTGTGCCATCTTGCCTCTTTTGATTTGAAATCCTCATTCATGTGATAGGGATTCTGACACCCAGAAAGCTTGATCATTGTGGAGAATGTCACTATGAAAGGAGAATGTATTCAGCTGCATGGCGAAGTGGACAGGAGCACATTAATGCTGAAAACATCCTCAGTTTGAGTCACAGCAAATGGAGCTGGATAAACATCTCAAAAACCATCTTTGGCCTGATATAATTTTGCAGTTGTTGTTGCTTTGGGGTAGGTTTGCAAATTGCTTGCTTAATAATATGAGATTAAAGTGGTCGGAGAGTGCCAGCAAACCAACATGGCTGTCTCTTTGTTGCATGAGGCTTAGGAGTGCTGCTTTAGGTGAGCAGTAGGTCATTAACCTGAGCAGGCAGAGAGTGAGTCTGCACTGGGGTGGGGGTCTCTTCTATTCTTGCTCCATGACACTGACACCGCAGAAACTTTAGGTAGGGATCCATCCAATCACCCATTGTGGTAGGGAAAGCACCTTAGAAACAGCATCTGTGAATAAAGCCATTGTGTTTGTGACATTGATTCAAATCTTGAGCCTATTCTTTGCTGGGCACAACGGTAACAGAAGTCTCTGTCATGTAATATCTGAATGTATGTACCTAATTTGTAATTGATTTTATTTTATTTTTTTTTTTTTGTACTGGCCAATCTAGAGGGGCTGGTACAATTCTTGATTCCTCTCAATTCTTAATTCCCTAGTAGATGACTTGTCCTAGTTTAATAGGTTAAAAAACACTGTGCATTGGTTTCTTCAGCTGTAAATGATATGAGGGAGAATCAACCTCACCGAGTAGTTGTGAGAATAAGAGAAATAACTGGTGCAGTGTGCTTTGTGTGTCACTCATGTCATAAGCACTAAATAAATGTCAGCTGTTCATTACCTTATTGTGTTGAGCATCTTCTATCTATAGCTTACTGTGCTCTGTTCTGGAAATAATAGTTTGAATAGTCTTAATCTAACCTGAAGAAGCCCTTATGCTAGCTAAAATGATAACTCTCTCCAAATAATTAAGCCTTTGCTTACCTAAGGATTTCTTTTGCACCTCATTTTTCTGAAGCCTTGTTGTTGGAAATCTTTGCTTAAACAATTTGATGTTTAAAATGATAGGTCTTAAAAAATGAAATAATAGGTCTTTTAGGTGGAAGCTGGATTCGGCAGTGTGAGAAGACTAAGAGACAGCCAGCAGGTAATCTGAGCCTGACTTTATTTTTTTGTCCCTTTGAGGGCTGGGGAGATAGCTCAGTGGCATAAGCACATGCCTGGCAAACATATGGTCCTGAGTTCAATCCCTGGAACAACAACAACAAAAAAGACAGGTGAGGTTTCACTGTGCAGCTCAGGATGGCCTTGAACTCACAGTGATTCTTAGCCTCTGGAGTGCTGGGATTATAGTTGTGCACCACCACACCCAGCAGGAAAGAACTTTTAATGAACAGAAAGCAAGTAGCTGCTCAATAAATACATAAATACCCAGTACTCTAGGAAATTAATGAAATGCTCTAGAAGTTCCGCTTAAACATTCAGAATTGCTGTGCTTATCAGGGTTCTTGGCACACAGTAGGCATTCGTGAACACGTGTTGGAATTACTTTATTATTCCAAAGTAATTTTTTTTTTCTAGTACTTGGGATGGAACCAGGGCTTTTATGCTCTCCTACGTCTCCAACCTTTTTTTAAATTTTGAGATGGGGTCTCATTGAGTCTCTTGCCTAGACTGAACTTGTGATCTTCCTGCCTCAGTCTCCCAGAGTGCTAGGATTGAAAGCATGTGCCACTACAGTGGCTCAGAAGTAGTGTTGAAGGTTGCACAGGAAGCTGGAGGGGCCTTTGGAACGTATGTTTTGGTTTAGCTGTGGGTGCAGATTTTTTTTTTTTTTCTTTTTCTTTTGAGACCAGATCTTTCTCTATAGTTCAGGCTGGACTTGAATTCACTGTGTAGTCCAAGTTGACCTCAAACTTGTAGCAGTCCTGCCTCAGCCTTCTAAGTATAGGATCGAAACGTGTACTACCACATCCAGCTAGTAATTTTCTCTCTCTCTCTCTTTTCTTTTTAAGGATTGTTAGTTATTGTGTGGTTTGAACCAGTCTGTGCTTTACTCTCATAGTTGATTTGAAGATGCATACATCTAAGTACATTTTGGGTTTCTTCTTGCACTCGTATCTGGAGTGCCTTCATGTATGAACTTTGGTACTTTTTTTTTTTTTTTTTTCTTCTTTTCTTGGCACCATAGAATGCTTGGTGAACTGCCTTGTTTTTTGCTTACAGCCAAGGTAATTCTGGAACCCACTGGATGTTGTAAGCATGACAGGAGTGTGGTCTGGCCTGAAGGTACTGTGTACATAGCACCTGGGGCTTTCTTCCCAAACATTCCAGAGGGATTTGATGATGTCTATAATAACAAGTGGAGGTAGGGAAGGGAATCGGGCTTGGCTCCACACTGACAGGTGTTGGATTGAAGAAAGCTGATAAGGCCTCAGACAGGTCACGGATTCTTCTAGTTCTGCACTCCTGCTTCAAATGCTAATCCTTCATGCTCCTTTCCTCTTGGGGGAGTTTAACTGTTTGTCTCTCGGGCTGGTGCCTTTTGCCAGCAGAACCTGCAGCGAATTGCCAGCAACAATTAGTTTCTTGGTTGCCAGCTCCGTAACTCATGCACATAGCACGTGAAGGCCCTGGGAGACGCTTATGTCATCCCTGTCCTGTGTAGTCATCGTGCGCCCCAGACACAGCACTCACTGTGCTGCTGACGAACTGGATTCTTCATAGTCTATTACTTCACCTAAGAGGAAGGTAAATAGCTTCTCTATGGAAGGGGAATCTTTTAGGCAAGCAATGCACTTAATAAATTGCTTTTATTTCTATATACCAGATATTCTATATTAGTTTGAAGAATTTGCATTTCTGTGCAGTCAGTAGTTTCCTTTTCTTTCCAGGGATGGAGTCAGATCTATTAAAATTAATTGCTCATATGCCCTTGAGTTTATAAAAAATAATAAATAAGGTATTTGAGAATTATATCTTAATGCTGTCACACTGCTGTACAGCTTATTGTTAATTTCTGAGGAAAAAAATCTTCACTAAAAAGGGAAAAAAGTGTCAGGTTTCAGAACCCTTTGCACCTCATTTGTGGAGCCTGTCAACAGAGATGCCAAGCTCTTTCCTTACTGAGTGTCTTAGAATAACATTCCTTTGAGGCCAAGTCTAGTCTGCGGTGGAAATTGAAAAAGAGATCCTGTCCAGACGACTTAGCCTTCTCTGTAAATTAGAGAGGCAGTGATGATCAATTTCAAAGTGCAGACCTGACTCAGCCTCGCTTCACCTTTGATTTCACTCCCTGTCTTTGTTGTGAGTGGCAGTGCTATGAGGCTGTGTTAGCACTTTCAGTGAAGGTGGATTCAGTTTTCCCAAACCACCCCAGAACCTACAGATGAGCTGTCTGCCCGCCTTTGGGAGTCCCTCCTCTGCAGCCCAGAAAGCAGGTGTGAACAGGCTCGCTGTTCTGCAGGTTCTGAAGTCAGGCTTCTCTCGTTTTATTTCTCTTGAGATCCTGACTTGTAAAGAAGCAAAATTCTTTTATTCGTTTATGAGGGTTTTTTTTTGTGCGAGGTAACTGTGTTCTTTGATGTAATCTAGAGTACTTAATAGCTGAATACACCTTGTTTCTCCTAAGCTGATCAAAGTGAAAATAAGAAGGGTAGAGACAGTGGTTTGAGGGAGTGAGAGTGAAGAGGTGACTGAGTGGTACTTTTAAATTCAATTTTAGCTTCAAAATCAAGGCCAGCTGCTATTTACTTGGTGATGTTAGCTTCGAAGGTAAAAGCATCCTGCTCAGAGCAAATTGGAAGTTGTTCTCTGGTGATATTCTACAAAATGACATGGAAGGTTACCAGGTAGTTTGCTTCCCAGTATTGGATGCTACAATATGTTTCATAACAACAGAGATAATGTTGGAGGCTGAGGAGATAATTATAGTACAAATATAATAGTGTGGATTATGTGCTGTAGGCACGCCGCCGTCTGGGTATTGTGGAGTTGGAGAAGGCAGCGCGAATCGGCCCAGTTTACTAGAGGAGTAGTCGGGCAGTGTGGCCCCAGGCAGTGTGGTTTAGCCTGCAGCCTCACCTCCAGTCTATGAGCCTCACGCATTCCGGGGTAAAGGGCTGAATGAGATGGAAACTTCAAAAAGTTCAGCAAAGTAAGAGGCACGGTAAAAGAAAACAAAAACAAAAACCCAGAAACTAAAAAGTAATTTATTACAATAAAAGACACCTCAGAGTACTCTATCTCTCTTCTAACCCATCCCATCATTCTGGCCACTTTTTAGAGCAGTGCTGCATGTCCTCTTTCCTGTCTTTTGCTATGTTTCAGTGGCTGCCTCAGGATCTTTGGTCAGAAGCGGTAGAATAGAAGACTAGTGAATGAGATGGATGAAGGAAGGAATGGTAATATTTTATTTGATAGAAATTGCCATGATTTATTTTTTAATGTATTTAGTACAGTGTCTACAGGGTCTCATTTACGTAGATCGGACTTGAAATGATCCTCCTGTTTTTAGCTTTCCAAGCACTGGGATTATAGGTGAGCATTAACATGCCAGTCTCAATCGCCTCTCAGCATGCCCCCAGGGTAGGGCTGGTCCCACAAGCCAGGAATGGAACCCTGGACCATGGGCTCTGCCTGAGCAGGTGCTTTAGTTCTGTGAGCTGTCTGGCTGGCCCTGCAATCGATGTTTGTTTTTTTTTTTTTTTTTGTCTTTTTGAGACAGGGTCTCACTATGCAGTTCAGGCTGGCCTTAAGCTCACTTTGTAGCTCAGGCTGGTCTCGAACTCAACAATCCTCCTGCCTCAGCCTCCCGAGTGCTGGGATTACAGGCATGCGCCACCATGCCTGGCTTGCAATCGATGTTTGATCATGCATGGTGTGACTTAAAAACAAACAACAACAACAACAAAAAACTATGGGGATATTTAAATTTAAAAAATGTATTACAGGGGCCAGGGATATAGCTCAGCGGTGTAAGTACCTGCCTGGCAAGCGTCTTGAGTTCAATCCCTGGTACCGAAAAGAAAAAAATGTATTACAATAAAAGGTACATTACCTTTATTTTCAAAATACTCCATATCCCTCCCTTTAAACATATTTATCCTATCATTCTTGGCAATGTATTTTACACTGTAATATTTAAAAAAAATTTTTTTAAGCTTTCCCTGTATCCACAGCCTTTACAGTTCATGCCAGGATCTGACTTTGGAGACAGAGGTGGATGGTTTTGGTGACCTTCTGCCTAAATTAGTTTGATGATGTCGTCTAGAGGCAGCGTTGTTTGAAAGAACTGGTGTGGAGCCCCCGGGAGACTTGAGGGGAGAGTCTGATATTCTGGAGCCTGATTCTGTCCTGAGGGCACTGTTTCTGTGAGGGCTGGGCTGGAAGTTGTGTCTGGAAGGGCGCTGGGCTGGAAGCCCATCTGTGTTGTGGAGTGAGAGATTCTGGAGGCTAGGAGCTCTTGAATACACTTCTAAAAATTATATTTTAACAAAAAAGTGTTTTTGCGATCCCCTTTCAGTGACTTTTCTGCATGCCAGAGAGTAGAGTACGTCCTGTCCTTCTGCATCCCCATTCCTTTGGTCACAAGGTTCTCTTTCTGGAACACTGCTTCTCCTTGGCATGCCTTGGTCCCCTCCCTAAAGCACGTGTGGATGGAAAGGTGCAGGTGTGTGCTCCAGCAGAGTTGCTTCACTTCCATTTGTTCTTTTAAACCCCACTTCCCTTGTATAACATTTATCTGTGTGGTTATTTCCCCTGCTACACTGTGAATTCACTGACTGTTGAGACCTTGATTTTCGAAGGAGGTGTAATAAACGCATGCAGAAAGGAATTAGCAGATGGATGAGAGGTTCATGGGTTGGCAGGGATTGACTAGTGTGTATGTTAATGGAAAATGATGAACATGTTATATGATTATAGCAGACTGGTGAACTATGTAACAAAATCTTAGCATTTAAACACTTGGTACTGGATAGTTGTTTGTTGTGGGGAGACTGTCCTGTGAACAATGGGGTATATAATAGCATCCTTGGACACTGCCCACTAGATGGCTATTTGCTCTGGCTGTGACAATCAGAGATGTTTCCACACATGCCAAGTGTTGATTTGGAGGGGTACCCCACTTGATGAGCATCATACGGGCCACTTCTTGAATCTAGGAGGACGCCACATGACTGGTTCTTGCCTGTGGGATGTGTAGACATGGGAGGCAGCTCAGGGTGATGGCTTCACGCTCTCTTCTTTGGGTGCGCTGGCCACTTGCAAGAGTTTGGGGAAGTTTTCTGAAGATCTACGGTCTGATGGAGCACAGATAGAAGGAGCCTAAACCTAGGTGAACTCGATGCAACATGAAGAAGAGAGCAACCATTCTTACATTGGGCCACAGGTACTGAAGTGCTTATTTTGACGAGTCATATACCCTAATCTTCTCTGACATCTGGGATGGAAGGATGTCACTGAAGCAGCCACCCAGTGTCTTCCATGTATAAGGAAAAATGCAGATTCTAGTCATCAGTGGGAAGGACAGAGGTTTTGCCTGTAAGTATTATATACTTGTGCTATCAGTCCTATTGCTATAATTCTTACAATTTCTAAATTTTATCTAAAAGTAAGATAATGAAAAATAAGCTGTTATTCCAGTTGCTGCAGTAATTTCAATATGGAAATAAAAAGTAGCTTTAAGCTATAAATACTTTTAGTGAAGCATAATGAAACTTCAAGTATAGTAATGGTTTCTATTTTAATGTGTACATATGTGTGTAGCAGCAGATGAAGTTGAGATATTTGTGACAATGTAGGTTTAAGGCATTCAAACCAGTTTTTGGGAAAAACTGACAGGTGTTGATACCCTGGAGACACAGCTGTTCCCTACACCATTAGTAAATAAATGACTGCTATGACAGTCTTTGAAATGGACTCTTGCATGCTTAAACCAGCTGAATGCTGAGGATTAGTGTCCTTTAAAAACCCCAAAGCCATCTGACCAAATTCAGTGTATGAGTCTGGCTTTCTTTTGCAGCAGTAGTATTTATGGTTGTGTCTCCTGCAAAGAACCACTGACCAAAATGTATAAGTTGAATGGTTTTCTTTGGTGCCCTTCTGGATGTTAACAGCAGAGCTGTTTGTGGGAGACAATAGCTATTTGTGGATGAGCTTTGCTGGTGGCCAAGGGGTTTGTGTTTGGCTCTGTGGTCTTTTGTGCTTGTTCTGTTTGCTCAGGATTGTGCAAAGGGGCCACCGCCTCAAGGCATTTCACCCTGCCTGCCTATCTGCATGCCAGTCAGAATTTCTGCCAGGAAATAGAGTATTTCTGGCTTGAAGATAAGATGGTAAAGTCTTTCTAGTAAAAATCCTGTGAAGCATCTTAACTGGCAAATATCTGATTCTAGCAGTTTTTTTTCCCCTCCCACATAAAACATCTTCACAATAGTAAAAATAAGAATAGCTAACTCTTATGGCACCAATTGTGTGTGAGCCTCTAAATGTTTTGCATACAGTCTGTGCATAATCTTCATACCAGTCCTACAGAGAAAGGCAGAGGCACTATTAATATCTTTTGTCAGAAGGATGAATAAAATGAGCTTTAGAAAGTCAAAATCATTCTGTCAGAGTCAGATGAGGCATTCTTTTTTTTCATTTATGTATTTGGTACAGGGTCTCACTATGAAGCTCAGACTCATAGTGATCCTTCTGTTTTCAGCCTCCACAGCACTGGGATTATGGACGTGGAACACCATGCCCGGACTCAGTGGCTGGCTCAGTGTACCCTGGAAGCAGGGCTGGCATGGTATGCAGGACCAGGGATCGAACCCTGATCCTGCATTCGCCTAAGCCGGCATTTAGTGTGCTGAACTCTCTCTCCAGCCCATGCGTAATGAATGATTCTTCTAAGATCACAAAACAAGGAAAGCACAGGGCTGGAATTAGAATCCAAAAATGAGGGTTGAGCATATAGCTCAGTTGCATGAGCACCTGTCTGGTAGTATAAGGTCCTAAGTTAGATTCCTGGTACCACAAATAAACAAACAAACAAATAAACAAATCTATGATAGCTCCAAAGCCAATGATGGGAGCCTTTGCAAAATGTTGCTGCAACCTTTTCGCTCTTCCACTCTGTCAATGAGACTTACTTTCTTTAGAATTCTTGTATTTTTTTTTTTTTTTGTCTCTTTAACATCTTTATGTGATGATTAAAAAGTTATTGGTTTTATTGCTTTTTTGTATGGGTTCCATTTATTGTCTCAGCTTAGCTGTCAGCCGGGGCTCTTGTATTGTCCCTAACTCTTAGCATAACATTTAATGTCAGAATATGCAAGTTAGCATGTGGATTTATTTTTTGTACCAAGATGTTACCTTGCAGAAGTAGGAACTTATACATAAGTCTGTAAAATCCAGGTGTAAAGGATGAAATGGTATTGGAGCTTAATGGGGCAAAGATTACTTCTTGCTGGAGGATTTAGAGTTAACTTCATGGAAAAGTAGCATCTGACAATGTCTGTGAAAAACAGAGAGTAAATTGCTGGGAGATATGGTCAGGTGGGAATGAACTTTCAGTGTGGTAGCCAGATCAGCAACAGTGTGGCAGTCAGAGAGGATGGATCTCATCCTCCACAACAAATATGCTCTAATGGAGGAAAGATGATATGGAACTGATGGAAAGGAGGCTTAGAGTTTGTGTGGCTGGAAACTGTGAATGGCTTGAGGTTTGGAGGAATATGTGACTGCGTGAAGCTGCTTTGGCAAGCTTAATCCAGCAGTGATGGGTACGGATTGGAGCAGGAAGCGATAATGATGGGGAGCCCGCTGCATTCCAGAGAAGGTGCAGCAATGACTGAGCCAGGGCAGGGTGGCAAAAGTGAGAAGTGCAAGGGAATGTAGGAGACGATTTTGGAGAGGTGAAGGTAAATACATTTTTCAGTCTGAGGTATTGAGTGAATAATGAGAAATACAAAACTGCAGGGACAAGATCTATTTGGGAAAAGTCGAGAGTTCACTTTGGGAATAGCACTGAGCAGGGTGGTCAGAGTCTCACCTCGGAGAGTCCATGGCTGTTAGGAATCTGAGGGTAAATCTCAGCTGCCGACTGGTAGGAGATCTTCAGGAGAGCTGGCTGTGGAAGGACGCTGGCTCAAAGGCTTGTAGGAGAGAATAATTTCTTTTTTTTTTTTTTTTAGAACAGAGTATACTTGTACGCTTTGAAAATTAACACTGATATGTTACTTAAAGTTATGGTATAGCTTATTTTATATTTATTAGTCCCAAATTGCTTATGGTTTCTCATGGAATTAAAATATCTCACAGACTGTAGACAGGGACTCCTCTTAGGGTGCTCTACCTAGAACAGAGGGCAGCTGGTTGCAAGACCCTCTTGCCATCCAGCCTGGTTTCTCACCAGGCCTCAGGTGATGCCCAGGGTGTCGGCTTATGTAGAATACCTGCCTTCCTTCTTCTCTCTGTCCGTTTCAAGCCCTAACTTTTCTTTCATTACTCTGAATCCCTGGTGATTTCTAGCTAGAAATGACCTCTGTTGCTGTCAACACCTTGTGTGTCTTGCCTGTTGCCAGCTGCTGACCTGTGTAAGTGTGGGCTCCTTGGAGCCTGGGTCTCCTTGGTTCATATTTGCATTCCAGGCACCTAGCTTATTCTTTTCACTGATAAAAGTTGGCAAGAGAGATTCTATCTCCAGTTAGTTCTTAATCACTTTAAGGACCGCAGTGATTTTAGCTCTTAGAAGAGGCTGAGGCAGGAGGATGAGGTCAGTCTGACCTATAGAGTGAGTCCTTTTCACAAACAAACACAACATAGACATTTTCTTTCTTCTTTGTATACATTAATTGCATATTATAGTTACATATTGGTAGCTTAATCTTGTATCTGTAATCAGAAGTCTAACGTGTTGGCTTAATTTGTATGGCTCACTGTTTGATTTTATTTATTTATTTTAAATGTGTGTCTTGTATGTAGCTCAGGCTTGACTTGAACTTGCTTATGTGCTCCAGGCTGGCCTCTGATTCATGAACATCTTCCTGTGTTGGTCTCCTGAGTGCTGGGATTGTAGGCAGGTGCCACTATTCTGCTGCTATTTGAGACATACTGATTTTATTTTTTTCCATTGCTGAATGGGGTAAGACTCGGGGCCTTGATTATGCCAAGCAGTTGTTCTACTACTAAGTTCTACCCCAGCTCAGTTATCTTAATTAATACTTCTCTTTGGTCAGAGTGCTACTGAAATG
Organism: Ctenomys sociabilis; assembly: GCA_004027165.1. Lineage (NCBI taxonomy): Eukaryota > Metazoa > Chordata > Mammalia > Rodentia > Ctenomyidae > Ctenomys > Ctenomys sociabilis. The sequence continues at coordinate 53,292 of PVKA01000926.1, forward strand.
GGGCAGCAGTGAAGCTGAGCATGGGGGCAGATATCTGTATTGTTTTGCCTTCTTAAATCCGTATGATAAGTTTCAGGAAGAGAAGTATAATGCTCAGCCTCAGAAGTAAGAGTTGTAAGTCTGTAGTTTTTCTTTTCATTTAGTTTTATCTTTTTATTTAGATATTAGTTTTTATTTCTGAAATCAAGTTAATTGAACAGAATTCACTTAGTGTGTGTGGTAAGAGGAGTGATCGTGAATGAGTAGAATGAAATAACATTTATTAAGACAGATTAGGAAAATTCTCTGGGGAATGCAGAGGCTTTAATTTTGTTTTTGTGAGATTTGTTTACTAATAAGCTCTCAACTCCATCAGCCTCATCAAACTCTGCAGAGAGTACCAGTTAGCTAGGATTTGCTCTGCGGCTCAGCCTGCTTTAACAAGCACACTTTTTTTCCTTGGGTTACAGAGAAATACATTTTATTCCCTCAGAGACAGTGTTAGGAAAACTGCTGTTCTGAAATATATTTAGTACAGTCTACAGGGTTTCCTTACACAGATTGGACTCAGTGATTCTCCTGTTTTTAGCTTCCCAAGCAATGGGGTTACAGGTGAGGGTCACCACGCCCAGTCTCAGTCCCATTCTCAGCACATGGGGGTGGGGGGTTGGGGAGGGTGAGGGGGGTGGGGGGGAGCCAGAATGGCATACTGGGGATCAAACCCTGGTCCTTGTGCTCTGCCTAAGCAGGTGCTTTAATCTGCTGAGCTATTTGGCTAGCCCCCAAAGTGACGTTTGAATAATCAGAGTTTACTATGTTGTCAGAATAGGAAGGAAATAGAAGAGGTAGATTGCAAAATTGGTTTTTTATTTTCTTTTTCTTTCTTTCTTTTTTTTTTTGAATTGATGTAGGTCTTGCTTGCTCTATTGTGTAGGCTGGCCTTAAACTTGCTTATGTAGCCCAGGCTGGCCTCAAACTCATAGTGATCCTCTTGCCTTGACCTCCCAACTGCTGGGATTACAGGTCCATGCCTCTGTGCCTAGGGACTGCAAAATTTTGAGTAAAATTTTCAGGGTTAAGATATCTCTGGGGTTTGTGTTTTTTTCTTTATTGGCAGGACTGAGGTTTGAAATCATGCCCTTACACTTGCCAGGGAAGCGCTTATTCCACTGAGCCATTGCCTGGCCCCAGTTTGTGCTTTTATAAGTTGAAAAATATTGCTAATAGGTACTAGGGTACACAAAATCTCAAGCACTTTGTAAACTTTACTGTGTAAGTTACCCAGTTTAGTTCTCACAGATAATTTAAGAATAGAGTCTATCCTTGTTTTCTAATTGAGCAGGTAGAAGGTACAGTGAATTTTAGTAGCTTGACTAAGATTGCTCTAGTAAGTGGCAAAACCAGGACAGAAACTACAAATGTGTATTTCTTGTCATGACATACCAACTATTACTATACTGTCTTTCAAATAAAAATTTTTTTAAGGGTAATAAATGAAAAATAAGACAAAAAATGTCACAAGACAGTCTTGCTACAATGCTACTATGCTGTATATGGATGGATTTCTAAATATCTATGTAAATATATGTAAATGTTCATTCCTATATTTTTACAAAAATTTTTCTTCTTCATATTCTGTATGGGCTTAGAGTTTAGTATCTCAATATTTGATGGACAATACATGTTCCATGTTATGCCTATGATGTCTGATATTTAGACTAACAGTATGGGTAAAACGAACTGCATATGTTGCAGAGTAATAATAAGCTTCTCTTCTGGAGAGTTACCAACCTAAGTTTGAAGATCAAAAATTGGAGAGAAAGAAAAGCTGCAAGGTCAGCCAACATTTTGGCCCTACCCTCTCAAGGTCAGTGAAGACTTAGGACATAGGAGAATTTGTGCTGTAACATCATGTAACTCAGTTGTGCCCCAAATTTTCTGATCAAGGATATTATGGGGCCACAGAAGAATGTGATTGATGATGTATAGTGTGTCTAAGGAGAGTCACATGGAGAGAAAACTTTCTCTCAGGCTTTCACAGAGAGCAAAGTGGTCAAGCAATGGCCGTGACTCATCCGCTTGGCTGACACTGACATGGGTCTACAAAGTGCGGTACAAGGTTACAGGATAAACCCTGAGAGTACCTGACTGACCTTATCTGACACAAAAGTTACATTTCTTGTTATATAGGTCTTGCTTTAACTCGGTCTTAACCATTCAGCAGAAAAGCATAAAAATGGAGGTATATAAAGTCATATTAATATACTGTGCTGTGAATGGTTCAAGTCAACAACTTTTGTGGATAACCCACTTGTATTGTGGACTGCTGATCTGTGTTGGATTGTTTTATTAAAAAAAAAAATATATATATAAAATTAACTATCCTTGCTTTGAAAATCTGTATCATATGTATTGTTGTATGTTACCCAGTTTATGTCATTTTTTCTATTTGTTTTTATCCTATTTTTCACTCTTCAAGTTAAAATACAAACAAATAAATAAACTACAAATGACATTTGTAGTAGCATTGATATGTGGTCCAGTAGAATACAGCAGTCTTTCAAAACTTTGCCGTAGTAGTTATTAAAAAGTATAAAAAAAAAGAAGCTGCTGCTATGGAAACAAATTAAGTTAACAATAACCTCTAGTGACTATTTGCATCAAGGTAATTATTGCTACAAAGATGAACATGGTATTGAAAATGACAAATTGAAAATTTTGGCATTTCGTTCTTGCCACTTATTACTCTAATAATAGTAGAGTTGGAATTAATTATCTTATTGGCTATTTTGTTTCTACACTAGAAATTCATCTGGAAATTATAGTGCAACAAAGAACTGCTAAAATCATGATGGTGGTAATTATATCAATGACATAACTGTGGAAGTGGAGAATAATGAGGTTATTTTGAGCGAAGTCTGCTTCAGTAGAGTAGCAAGTGTTTTTTAAATGTAGGGCAAGGCAGAAGGGAAAAGTCCTGATTTGTGAGAGATTTTGGAAATGGGTGGGTTTTCTGGAATGTTTTGAAGATTAAAAATTGTGCTGCTTAGGGTTAATTAAGAATTTTTGACATTGTCAAAGTCATTAGCAATGTTTTTGGCTGTGATAATGGGTTTCCCACAATGTTAGTCCCTCCATAGAATAAGCAAGAACTTTAACCCTCAGCTTGATTCATGCTTCCTTTTTTTTTTCTTGCAGTACCAGGGGGACCTTGCACTTGCAAGGCAGTTGCTTAGGCCACTGAGCTATCTCCTTGGCCCTGCATGCTTCCTTCTTGAAGCCTCCTTCACAGGGTTAATTTTTGACTCTATTGTATCTAGGTATTAGTTAAGCTCTTACCCTTTAATTCCCAAGTATGTTGTTCTCATTTTGTAAATGGAAAACCCTGAGATTAAAAAAGGTGCCTGTGTTTGTAATTCCAAGGTAAATCTTCAGTGGCTTCTTTCTTTCTCTCTCTCTCTCTCCTAAATGGTTAAAAACATTTTCTTTTTTTCTTTTTTCTTTTTTTCCCTAATAGTGGCTTCTGATAGAACAAGCCATCCTGTTCATACTTTGGGAATCCACCCTGGGCTCTAATGGCCTAGGGCCACAAGCCACCAATCCTTCCCTGGAGACCACCAGCCTGCAGGGCATCTGCATTACCCTTAGAGGTCCATGTTCTATGGTGTGATTAAAAACTACATGAATTTCCTTCTCTTCCAGGCTAGGGTGAAAGCCTTTTCTGCTTTTTATCAGCCTTGTGATTGTGAACAAATTGCAGCCTTGCCAGCCTTGCCAGCCTTTTCAAGGCTCTGTGCTCTCATTTGAGACAGGCCAGCCAGACCTATCAAGGGAGGTCCTGGCGAGGGTCAGTCCTGATAATAGATGTGCTGGAGGTACCTGGTGCTGGTGTGAGTGCAGCCAGGAGATAAGGGAATTCAGGCAGATAGGGCACAAGTCCTGCATAGTTAAAGTAAATAAAAACTGGAGCCTATGTAAATTAGCATACCTAAACAGGCTTAGTGAAAAGCTAGAGACAGAACAGTCCTGAACCTGATGGGAGTCCTTAGGGGAAGTAAAATGCAAGTGGAGCAGCTTTTTTAATGGGCAGAAAGCTTCTTTCCTATTCTAATACACGCACACTTGGCCATCCCTTACCACTTACCTTTTGCTGTGTTTTCATTGCCTAAAACCAGGGACCCAAGGTCTGGTTACACAAGGGAGGATCTCCCTGTTATCTTGGAGGTAGGACCCAGAGCTGTCCAAGAGAAATAAAATGATGGCCCAAGGTCAGGAGCTGATTTGTGGACAATTCAATGGAAGTCATCGTTTCTTTTGGGCTTTCTGTACAGGAAGCCCTGTGCTAAAATGCCAGTGTGTTTCAGGGTAACATGCTCATTTCCATAAGGTTGTAGGAGTTAGTTGTTGCAATGAAGTGTTGAACGGTGCTGCCGAAAAGCAGATACAGGGCCTAGGGATACTGGAACTCAGGCTAGGGGCTGGGGCTGTCTGAGTGCGGGAACATTATTTCCACACCTGGCCGTACTAAGAGTTGGGGTGGTAGATGGATGACACAGGTCTGACATAGGGAACTGAAAGAGGTGTGGTACTCAGTTCCACCCTATTTGCCATGGAAGGAGCTGGCCCCTTTCCTGGGCTTCTCTGTTCTTGTGGGTCCTGAAGAAGAGGGGTCTACAGACATGGGTGGAGAATATGACCTTGATCTTTTTCTTTCTTGGTTAACTTTAAAAGAACTCTTCTCTGTCACCCCATAGCTAAAAACAGGAGGGAAAAACAATGTCTCAAAGCAAAACCTGAACCAGATAGAGTGTGGGCCAAGATTCAAACACTGTAGCTTACTTGGGAGTCCCTGAGTTGGCAGGGGTTTGTAGTTTTAAGGGGCACACAGCCTGGGAGTGAAGTGACAGGCATGGTCCCTGTCTTCTGGGTGTGCAAGGAAACTAGAGCCAATGTGACCCAGAATTTTAAAAAAGCCACGTGTTAGACACAGACAGGAAATAGATCAGATGTAAAGATTTACACAAACGCTGCCCTTTGTGTATTTACAGTAATAAAGCTCATGCGCAGATGTGGTAGTCAGCAAAGCCTGTTCCTCTTTGGGGCACACAGGCCACGTCACAGCTGCAGTGGAATTTGACCTCTGAAGTCTTCTGCATGGCAGCCTCTTTATTATAATCCTAAAAGCAGGATTAGTGATAAATGTAGGGCCAGGGAAATACGGTTTTCTCAAAATTGTCCTTTTTATTATTAAAAGATGATATTTCCATGTTTTCAACTTCTGTCCAAGTAGGGGTGAGGTTTGGAAAAATAGGTATACCTTCCTAGGCATCCAAAGTACCCAGTCAGCTGGTGGACTGACTAGTCCATGTTTCCCCCTGGACTGAACTCAGGGCAAACGAGCCTGATGAATAAACCTTGATGCAAATGTTTCCTATAAATCCTACTCTCATGGTTTCCTATTTAGAGGACATCAGCTTGTGAGCTTCCTCATTTTGCCCTTATGACATTGTTGTGCCCAGTGCCTGGACACATGGAGTGGAGGTGGCTTGTCTGAGGTTATAGAAATGATGGGTGTCAGATGTGAATTGTGTAAAGTAAACCTGGGCAGAATTGAACTCCAGACTTTGTGGTTGCCAGACAAGCGCTGGGCCACTGAGCTATATCCCAGGCTCTTTTTTTTTTTTTTTTTTTTGTATCTCAGTAGATCTTTACTAAAGACCAGAAGCATTTGAGTTACTTGCAAGTATGAATAGAAAGTCCTTGACACTTTTTGACCCTAACCTAGTAATTGTGTGTAGAGTTAGCAACATTAAGTAGGGTTTCATGGCCATTGGAATTGTTAAGACTGGACATTAAGAGGGACATGGTGGCAGGTCCCTATAATCTCAGCACTCTGGGAGACTGAGGCAGGAGAATGGTAAATTTGAGCCCAGCTGAGGAAACTCAGTACTTAGCGACTTAGCAAGACCCTGTTTCCAAGAAAACAAGGGCCCTCTGTAGAGGCCCTGGCTTTAATCCCTAGTACCACACATATACATGTGCATGCATGTGCAGGCACGCACAAAAGAAAAAAAACTGGGTGTTACTGAATGATAACAGTATTTTAATTATTATATTTCATTAGAGTGAAATCCTGAAAACTTCAAGTGCAAGCAGTTTTCCACATTTCTAGCATGAATGAAGTATATAGATGCTGTCAGTCTTCTCATGCTGTTGACTCTGTTATACCAGCCCCTTCCTTTCCTACGTGGACCTCTGCTCTGTATCTGTACTGTGTATACCTATAAGGCAAAATGGTAATTTGTGCTCTGCATTTGTTCACAGTATGGATGACCTCGAGGTTTCCTCTGAAGCACATACTTAATCTGAAGGCTTGGAGTGGCCTTGCTGGGTGTCCAGTGTAGCAAGTGCCCCACAGGACCAGCTGAAGAAAGCTGACTGGGTGGGATTCACCTCTCTTCTGCTCTGTGAGCTAATACTGAGCCACTGTAGCTACTCTTGAGAGTCTGAATAAAGAGGAGGGAAGAGAAATATTCAGTAAGGTTTCAAAAAATGCCTTTCCCTGGGAGCAAGGCCCCTGGCCCCAACCCAGGTTTGTGATGTAAACAACACTTGCAGCAGACCTGGGCCTGAGCAGTCTGTGACTGGTTCTCTGTGAGTGAGTGTGTGTGTGCACTCGCAAACTAGCTTTGACAAGTGACAGGAGGGACCCGAAGCCTTGCTCTGTGAGGGACTGAGCCATCTCACACTGTGTCACAAAGAGGGAGCCAGGTCTACATTGCCCCTAGGAGGCTGGTGACATTCGAAGAAGGTGAGCAAAACTGATCATCGTGCTTGTTTTAGGTAGTGGATGAGTTTAAGGTTAAATTGAGTAATTTATTTTTATGTGTTTTGTGTATATTTATAGTAGAGTGGGGTGCCTTGTAGAATTAAAGTGCACTACATGTTCAGGGCCATTTGTAAGGTTTAGGATCAGTATTTTGCATTTGTTTGTGATATATAATATGACATTTGGTTATATATATATATATGTTTTGCTTCCAGGGAAAACCATTTTTGAAACTTTACTGAATATACCTCTTCCCTCTTTATTCAAAGTCTCAAGAGTGGCTACAATGGCAACAGCTTGGTATCAGCTCAGAGAGCAGAAGACAGAAGTGAACCCCACCCAGTCAGCCTTTTTCAGCTGCTCCCATGGGGCCCAACACATGAACAGATTTGAAATATATATATATATATATAGTCTTGGTTATTATATATTATCTTGATCATTTTTGATCTTCCCCCACCTTCTACTTTCTCCTTTCCCATCTTTGGAAAGTCTTCCTCCTTGTTTCTTATTTTGACCTTTAAATTATTTAAGCTTTGAGTTTATCATATAAAAAAATCATGCAACATTTAACCTCCTGTGTATAGTATAATCACTATGGAAAATCACTATGGAAATTCCTCAACAAACTAAAAATAGAAATTTCTTTTGGCCCAGCTATCCCTCTCCTGGGAATCTTTGTGAAAAAGTTAAATATGTCACATTGCAGTGATATGTGCATACCCATGTTTATAGCAGGGCAATTCATTATAGGTAAATTAAGGAAACTGGATGTCCATCAACAGATGAACAGATTTGTTTTTTATGTATTTTTTTACAGAACCAGGAATTGAACTCAGGCCCTTGGCACTTGCCAAGGAAGCACTCATTCCGCTGAGCCATCTTCCTGCCTCCAGATTTAATTTTTTATTTTTATTTTATTATTTATGTATTTGGTACAGGGTCTTACTGTACAGCTCTGACACATAGTGATCTTCCTGTTTTCAGCTTCCCTACTGCTGGGATTATAGGTGTGCGCCATCATGACTGGCCAGCCTGGCATGTGGTACAGGAGATAGAACTCTGGTCCCTGTGCTTGCCTAAGCAGGCACTTAGTCCACTGAGCTATCTCGCTGGCCCAACACTTGAACAGATTTAAGAGATGTGGTATGTATACACAAAGGAGTACTACTCAATATTTTATATCTTCATTGATTACTATGAATTATTGGCATTATTTTTTCTGTGGCATTTCTGGTGATCTCTGGGTTTATCTAAGCCAAGTTCATGTCCAGAAATGTGTCTTAGCATTATGTTTCCAGCCTGGATTATCCTTGTAGCTAACAGTTGCATGGATAGCAGACATACTCACTTTTCTTTTTTCCTCTGTATTTTAGGGAAGTGTCTGCAGGGTGTTCAGGGTCTCACTACTAGGTCAGACTCCTAGTGAGCCGCCTGTTTCCAGCCTCCCAAGAGCTGGGATTCCAGGCATGCACCACTCTGCCCAGTCTCAATCACTGTCTCAGCATGCCCTGGGGGCAGGGCTAGCACGACAGGCCCAGGGATCAAACCCAGGCCCCCCAGTGCTTGCAGGTGTTTTAATCCTCTGAACTATTCGGCCAGCGCACACTCACTTCTTAACATGAAAATAAATCCGGAACTTTTCCTAAGTGTCTCTGTTCCCTCTCTTCTTTTTCTGTCTAGGGGAGGCCCTGAGGAATAGATAGGGGGTTTTCAGTTTGGGAAAGCTACAGACAGGACATATGGGGAAGGTCATGGCTTGTATGATACAAGGGGGTCTAAGGATGTAGTTAATGAAAGCCGCACCCTGGCTGTAAGTGGCACTGTCCAAAATAGCTGTAGCCCGGATGGGATAGAAGGGAAATGGAGGCTTGCTGCTGCTGCTGCTGCTATGTTCTTCTGCCCGACACCGCCTATCTGTGATGCCTCTGCTAGGCCACCCTGCCTTGGAGCCAGCTGACTGTGGACTGAAACCTCTACTGTGACCTAAATAAACCTTTTCATCTGTAATTTTGGATGTTGGGGTGTTTTCTCCCATCAATAAGAAAAGTAACTGAGACACAGGTGTGGAAGTGTGAAAAAGTCAAAAGGACCCATAGACCCTGCAGAGGTGTGTGGGCCTCACTTCATTGGTATAAAAGAAGCAGTGATCCATTTAAAGCTCTGCTGTGGCCTTATCAGATGGTGCAGTCTGGAGAAGTGGGCAGAGGGTGTGGTGTGGGGCTGGCTTTGTTGCTATTTGCTGTCCTTGTGCTGCCAGCTCCAGGTTTGCAATATGGAGATGATAAAGATGTTCCCTTGAGTTGTCCTGGGGCTAAAGAAGTCATGATGAATAAAACACCTGGCAAGGAGGAGTACTCCCTGAAGGCCACTCCACTCTGACTTGTCATTTGGAGGCAGTAGAGAGGGTGACTGGGGTCTGGGAGAGCTTGGACACAGGCAACCTGGTTGTAGGATTTTTGTGAAACTCTGGGCAGTGGCTTCCAGGGTAGTGGCCCCGGTGTCACATCAACCTCAGGGCTCCTTGGGAGGAAGGACTGTATTCAGGAATGTCCTTGTTCCTTCAGCCCAGAGGCTATGAACCCAGGTGGTAGAGGAACTCATCTGGGAAGCCTTAGAATAATCCTGGGTTGGTGGCTTTAAGGGATCATTGTATTGTATTTGTTTTAAACATGGTTATTCCAGTGCATATTGATCAAACAGATACATAATTGAACCCAACTAGCTAGACTCCCTTGCAAATCAAGAGACAAATTGCCACGTTCCTAGAGTTTCATGAAGGTTTTAGTTACGTAGGTTTCTTGGGGATTGGAACAGATACCATAGGTACTTGCCTTTACTTTAAAACCCCTTTGGGCTTATGTCTAAACTGTAATGATGGGAAAACTCTTTTCTGAGGCACAAAAGTGTTCATTCGTTATCAATCTCTTTGTGGGCAATGAAACTAAACACTAAATTCCCCTACGGAATGGAGGCTGCTAGCCAGGGATTATCTAGGACTTGGGAGTAGGCAGTTTGCAAAACAATTCAGCCAAGTCTATAAAGGCAGTGGGGGAAGACAGTGCTGCTCTTCTGTGCTGCCAGCCAGGTTTGTCACAAGGATTAGTAATTTAGATAGGGACAGCCATGAATCACTGCTTAGAGTTTCGCATTTAATTTTATCCTGAAAGCAATTTCCTTTCAAATTCTTGAGCTGTAGTTATCATTAATGAATTAAACATTATGAAACCCAGAGAACTACTAACTCATTCTGAGATAAGTAGACATTTAAATCTGAAAAAGAAACCTTAAATTTTTTCAGTGGTGCTTAATATTTTCAGGCTGACAAAATCTGGGATGGCATTTTGTAAATGTAGTTTTCCAGAATATCTGGTGTATGTGCCTGCAACTTGGCTGCATGTTTTAGGTTATGATATTGTCCCACAGTAAGACACATATATTTGGTCTTCATCCCCAGCCCCTGGCACAAAGTCCCTAAACCCCTTGTGATTTCCTGCTTGATAAAAGAGTAGCAGGAGCGTTTTTAATAATATATTTAGTCTTTGTTCTTGACATAGAACTCCGAAAGTCTTTGGGACTTCCCTAATTATAGAGGAGAGGAGAGGAGCATCTCTTGTTATTCATTATAAACTCCTTGCAGCTATTCAAAGTTTAGAGTGTATGCTAGTGGGGTGAGTCTTGGTGGGCTCCTAGGTAGCTTCAGGATGGGTTGGTCACCAGAGGTAGCAGCCAACAATGTCACTAGAACTTGGGACTTGGCCGCTCCAACTCTGAGGCTGCTGAGAGGGAGGAAGGGCTGAAAGTTGAGTTAATCACTGGCGGCCAGTTGTTTAACCAGCCATCCTATAAGGTGGAGGAACCTCTGTAAAATCCTAAATGGCAGGGATTGAAGTCTTCCGGGTGGTATAGATACACGCCGTGTGCCCCTCTGCTCCACACCTTGTATCTTTTCCCTGTCGCTGTTCCAAGTTGTATCCTGCATAATAAATCAGTGATCATAAACTATTCCTGAGCTCTTTGCACCATGGTTGTTTAGCAAATTATTGAACCTTAGAGGGCATTGAGGGAGGCCCCAGTTAATAGGCTGTCAGTCAGAAACAGAAAGCTTGGAGGTTTGTGTGTGAAGTAGGGCTGATCTTATGGGACTGACCCCTTACCCTGTGGGTCTGCAGTAAGTCTGGGTAGTTAGTGTCACAATTGAGTTGAATCCTTTGGATACCTAGTTGGTATCCAGGGAGTTGGTTGTGGCAAAGTCTACTAGCAAGTATCTGAGTATTCTGGGGTAGAAATAAATCATAGTAGCAAGGAGCATGAAACATGACTGTGTTTTTTTTTTTTTTTTTTTTCTTTTCTTTTCAGATTAAAATATATGGAAAATGCAACTGATTATAGCCAGAGTTCTCCACCCAGCTTTATTATCTCTGGTGCTTTTCAGTTTAACTCTTTTCAGTCCATCCCATTCCTGGGACACTGTCATTGTGCTCTGGTTCTACCTCCTTGCAAGCCCTTACCAAAGGTCACTTTGGGGAGAGGATTCATCTTGTCACCTGTCACTGGGCGCTGGCCAGTCAATGCCTCACCTTCTCCACCAATTCAGTCCAGCTTCAGGGACACCTGCAGCATGCTGATGGCAGTGGGCTGTGAGCTTCCTCAGGCTGGTTCAAAGATAGAAGTACAGAAAGAGAACACAAGGGCTAGGGACCTCATCTGATGTCTGGAAAATGTGCGTGGCTGTTCTCCCAAACATACTCCATGTACAAAGTTGTTAGGAGACTTGGTGGATGATGTGAGCTTGTGTGACAAGATTACTTGAACAACTGAAAAAGATTAAGGCTTCTAGAACTTTAAAAACATATATAATATCAAGGGCTGTTTCCTAGCCTTCTTTGCCATACCCCATCCTGTTCCAAAAACATGTGGCTTTGTCCACTCATCTGTGTGGGCAGGCTGTGCCCATCTGAGCCTGAAACCTTGTGTGTAAGTTGGGGATGATACTTCTTGCTCTTTTCTTGCCCCTCCATAGTGATTTAGACATAGATACCTGCGTTCCCATAAGGATGGAGGGGAGGGGAAGTAGGAAGGCCCGAAGGGAGGAGGCCTGCACATAGAGAGAAGAAATCCTTGGCTCCCTCCCTGTCTGCCCTGACCTCCTCTTGGTTATTGTGTAGAACCTCCAGCTTCCTTCAGAAGGAAAGGGCTCAGGGGCCTGCCTTCTCTCTTCTCATTGTACCCAGTAGGTGACTCCTACTGTAAAAAATGTTTCTGAGCTTAACATGTGTTTTCCTTTTCCTACTTGGTATTGCTTTCAAATCTGGAGGTTTTTGTGATTCCCTACGTACAGCAACCTGTTAATTGCCTGGCAGTCATCATGCTGTAGCAATTGCAGTTGCTTGTTCCTTCCCTTATATTAGTTTCTGAGAGGTAAATGAACAAAGTGGCTTTGATCTCTTTCCAGAGGCTGGGAGGCCTCATTTAAAGGGCAGGGGATCTCAGCCCTGTTAAGAGACCCTCTTCTTTGCCTCTCTTGCTTTCTTGAGAGTCCTTGGTGACTGATTAGGGGATGTACCACTGTGCTGCCTGCCTTTGTCATCACTTGGCTATCCTTTCATGTGTATCTTCTGTTTTTTTTTTAAAGCCCATCATTTTTGGCCCAAGTGCCTATGCTAGTCCTGTATGACCTCATCTTAGCTAATTATACCTGCAGGTTCTCTATTTCTAAGGGAGGGCACATCCTGATGTACTAGGGGTTAGGATTTCAACATAACTTTGTTGGATACACAACCCAACCTATTAGCACTCTGCAAGATGGTTTGATGCCTGTTCACATTGCAGTTCATTTTGGGGCAGCACCTGCAACCCTGGGCAGGGTTCAACCTCAACTTTACCCAGAACTCTGAGCTGTGCCAGTGTCCATAATGAACATGCCTTGCTGCCTCTGGGAGCAAGTGTGCGAAAGCCATGCCGCTCTTGTAAAGCAACTTGGAGCACGGATTTGTGTGCCAGTCTTCATGTATTCTGTTGCCTGTGTCATGTAAATTAGCTAAGCCTGAAACCTAGGAGCTTAGATAGTCCCAATGGGAAGTGCAGAAGCTCTTCCCATTTTATTTGAGGGAAGATTTATATAGAGGGCTATTTGGTTTTAGCACAAGCACTGAGGTGGGAATTAGATCATTCTGTGTCCTGCTAGGTGAATGAGTACATAGTGACTTCTGACTGGTGGCTTCAGGACACTAGATGGGTCCCCCTGTGTGGTAGAAAGTGCTTCTTTTGCTGGCCTAGAGTCACTGACATCATCTGCTACCTAAGGAGCATGGTTTCCCCAAATATGACTCATGAATTAGAAAGAAAGCCAGGAGACCCTGGTTTTGTTACTGCCTTGCCAACTGGAGTTAGCATATTTTTTTTATTATTAAAGTGGGATCTCAGCTCTCTCATCTCTATGAAAATAGGGAAATTTTCTATATGGTGATATCTGAAAGGCAATTAGCAGGTTGCCGTGTGGCAGAATGCAAGGAAGTAGGGAGGGTGATCACGAAGACGGCCACTCTCTAGCTTTATTGTCACAGGGCCAAACTGAAATCGAGGGACTTAGTAAGTATAATAAAATATGATGTGGGGGTGCACTGAAGAGCTGCTGGCCTTGTTCTCAGGGCCTTGGAAGGAGTGCAACAGGCTTGCCTGGCAGGAGCCCTAGTGGTCTGCAGGTAAAGTGGAGACTTGGAGCATGGACATCCCTCGAGGTTGCAAGTTGCTAAAGAAAGTCTGGGGAGATGGCACAGGGGAGTATTTTAAAAGATGACTGGATCTTAGGGACAGGCTCCTTATCCTGTTACAGGACAGGAGTACTGGGGATACAGGCCCAGGTGGCTTGAGGACAGGAGAGGCTGGCACAGGGTCACAGCTGAGCCGTAGTCATTAGACCCAGGTGCAGCCCAGAGGGCTATATGTAAACCACGTGGGTGCCACTGCTAAAGGCAGATCTAGAGCCTGGGTTGGGTAGGTGCTCAAGGGGCTTTCACTTATTTCAGGCTGGAACAGGCACTGTTCTTTCCCTGCTCCTGGTGGAAAAGTGTTGGGCTTCATTCATTTCAACAGAAGACTTGAAAGTGAAGCTAAACCCATCCCCACTATTTTACCATTGATCAGTAGTGTTCTCTTGCTGATGCTGTTTTTGTTTTCAGTTGATTATTTATAATAAAAGGCAAACACATTATTTTGGAAATCAGTCTTGAATGTAGAACGTAAATGTCCATGACAAATTTAGTTTAAATGACTATTGATGAACAAGGCATAGGCTAAAAGGTGCTCTGTGGCAGGCTGTCATCCGAAACAGTCCCACTTTTCATGGCTGCCAGAGCTGGAGGCCGCAGTGTGGGATTATTTGTCCTGCTGAGCCCTGAGGGATCCGAACATCGTCATGAAGAAGAAACTTTGGCCATTTAGGCAGAGTACCATGGGTTGGAAAAGCACCACGCCAGTAACAATAGGCTGGGAGCATTCTTTCGGCTATTGCTGCTTGTGGCAGAGAATGTGACAGTTGTAACTACTGAGCATTGGTTTCATTTTCCAGGATTGATGCAAGTGTTCTGAAGCTACAAGGACTCAAAAGCAAGGTGCAGGCAAAATATCTGATGGCTTTAAATAGAAAAATAAATTCTAGTTTTACTTTAAATAAAAATCATGTGATGTCACTGTGGGGTTATTCTAGAGCAGGCAGTGAAGTAAGAAATTCCATCTGGATTTTTGTGGTGACTTGGGTTGGTGTTTGTTTGTTTCTTTTCTTTTTTCTTTTTTTTTTTTTTTTTTTTTGGTACCAGGGATGGAGCTCAGGACCTTGCACTTGTCAGACAGGTGCTTATGCCACTGAGCTATTTCACTGGTCCTGTTGTTTCTCTTTTAATTTTTTTTTTTTTTTTTGAGACAGTCTTGCTATGTAGTTCAGACTGCCCTTGAATTTACTATGTAGCCCAGGCTGTCCTTGAGCTCTCAACAGTCTTCCTCCCTCAGCCTCCTAAGTGCTATGATTATAGGTGTGTGCCACCATGCCTGCCTAATACTTTATTTTGAGACAGGGTCTTGCTAGGTTGCATTGGCTGGCCTTGAACTTGCAGCCTTTGAATTACAAATTCAAATTTGTAATTGCAGCTGTGATTACAAATGTAGTGCCTAGCATGCGTCAGTTCTATCAGCTGCACTCCTCTTACAGTGCTGGTGGTAATCCTGACCTTCCCCCCCCTCCCATACCAAGAATCAAATTTATGACCTCACTCTTGCCAGGCAGGTGCTATGCCCTGGCCCTCTGACAATATTTAAACATTGCCTTATGGTCTAATTGATAAGGAGGAGTTGTTAGCGCAAAGTAAAAAAAGTCATCTCTTTTGTGCCAATTCCTTTGCACCTATTTTAATTATATTCACTCCAAAGTTTTGACTGAAAAATGCTGGTTTCTCCTTGTTTTACTGCTTAATTAATTTAAAATGTTGTTCTGAGCAGTGGCACTGTATGTAGATGAGGACTGTTAGGGGAAGAAGGATTGTGCTTGAGGTGTTTGTAAATAATGCTTAGGGGACACTATGGTGATAATTATGGCTATTTGAAGATGGGTTTTATAGCAAGTCCTCAATTTTCCTGTCACTTTTTTCCAGGGCTCTTCCACTTAAGCAAGCACATTTGTCACATAAAGCTAGCCATTCAGGGAACTAAATCCCAAGAGAAGACAGCAGCTCTGGGAATCCACTTTGTGTTTTCCATTTCTTTTTCTAACTTCCCAGATCCTCAAGGGGATAAAGATCGCTGAACATTCTTAGGACACGGAGCCAGTAGGGATGGCAGCAGAAGATGTAGCAAATCTCCCAAACACTTCACTTGTCTCTGTTTGACCCTCAAAACCTGAAGGGTCCTAGTTGGGACTGTCGGATTTGCATCCCAGGGCTGTCTGCCCCACCCCCACCCCTGCTGAGCCTGTTTTGAGCCTGTTCTAGGAAGGCTCCCTCCTAGAGAGCTGAAGGCAGCCTATGGGAACAAGCCTCTCAAGCAGAAAGGTTCCCCCATGGAGTTCTTGGAAGTAAGCTAGTGGGGTCCCCAGGCTCTGCAGCTTTCCCAGGAGAGAACCCCTTTGTGTATCTCACCATGCTGTTTTCAGCTTAGGCGTGTTCCCCAGCATTTAGATTTTTTTTTTTTAAATAAGTATTGAATATTGGCTTCATTATTTCCCCTTTGCTCCATGACTCAGAATCTAATTTCAGATAGAAATCAGCTAGTGAATTTGGTTTATGGATCTTCTGGAAGCTTTTAGAGCCACAACTGGAAAAGACCTTGGAAGGTCATCGTGTGCAGCCTTCACCCAGAGAAGCTGAGTGAGTGGTCCAGGGATGCGCAGCAGGCTCGTGGCAGAACTGAGACTGGACCCCGGGTGCTCCCCATGCCAGCATGTGGGGAAGATTCGAGTGGTCATATGAAGCCCGAGTAGTAACGAATTTTAGGAGGTGTTTGATGTTTCAGTTGAGCCAGTTTAATTTTGAAGCTATCTTGATGCAAAACTGGTAGATTAAAAGGATTGCAACATGTTGGTTTTATTACATTTTTAGGATTGACTCCTGGTAAACCAGAATTTGTGGTGTTGTTGGCCTTATGAAAAAGCTTTGAGAAACACATTGGATGATTTTCTGAGTTAGTGACAGCAAGTATCTTCCTTAGATGTCAGGGAATCATGCTGCCCTTAAAAATCACTTCACAAGCTGGTTATCATTGTTTATGATGGTAGCTGCAGACCATGGGTTTGACCTAGATACAAGCCACACAGTGAATTCTAGCACTTCTT